>VYXB01004238.1:204703-251193 GCA_013397135.1 Pachyramphus minor | reverse complement strand
GTTTTGACTGCTTAGCAACGTCCTACAGGCAGTACAGGATTCTACACACAGCCAGCAAGGGGTAGGATAAAGGCAGTCTCCCTTCCCCTTCCCCTTCCCTTGCCCGCCGGTGGACACTGCCCCCCCGCACGGCCGGTCCGCACCAGGAGAGGGCGCCCGAACACCAACCAAGCGCGGGAGTTACACTAATGAGCACTCGCAGCTAATTACCTCTCCGGCTACAGGCTCTCGTTCCGCGGGATTAGCTCGCTCGCATGCAGAGGAGGGTGCAAGCAGAGCAGCGGTGGCCAGGGCGCAGGTCACAGGCTTGCTGAAGTGCAGCGACGGCAGTTCATCTGCAGAAGCTTCTCTTTTTGCTTTCCTTTTTCACTACACTCACCAAATTCTTCTCGAAGGCAGGGGGGACAATAAGGCTATTCTGCACCCTGTGTTATACCTGGGGACTGAGATACCTCATTCAGCCTACTGCGCCCCTTTCCTAGCGTACAGTAGCTGCAGGAATGTGCATATTGGGAAGCCACAGATGCTCTTGCAAGAGTTATGGAATGCTGGCTTCTTCCCTCTTGCTACTCTCTCATGTCCTACCTCCCTGTTAGGCCTGGCATGTATCCTGCACGGTGAGGAGACAACCAAGGGGCTTCTGGAGTGCAGAGCCCACATCCCACCCACCTGCCGTGTCAAGGCTTGGCATCCAGTGATGTTCAGAATGCCAGAAGCATCCCTCTAATGCCTGCATCAGGAATTAATGTGCAGAAGACCCTGCCCCATGGGGTCCCTCTGCCCCCTCTCCCTAACCTGTAATTTGATATATATCTCAGACAGCAGGCAGAAACGGTGACATCCCTGGGCCCCCTGATCCAACCCTGAAACCAGGTATAACTTGAAATTGGCCTTACTCTGCACAGGAATTTGGGCAGTGACCTCCAAAGGTCCCTTCCAAATCAAATGGTTTTGTGATTCTCAATTCTGGATAAGTCCATCCTTATTCCCATTTCACGCTGCAGAAGCAAAGGTTCTAGATGGGTAAGTCAATTTTTTCTAAGGACTAGAAAAGCTTCAGGGGAGGCCAGCCACAGCAGGACCTGTGAGCTGATAGCCTCAGCACTGCCTTCCTCTCTACACTGTCCTGTTCACATTTCTTTTACAAACTCTGTAAACAGAGTGTGGGATGGGTTACACTACATTACATATCGGTTACATTCCTGGGTTCACTGTATATAGGAACATCAATTTAATTGATGATGGATATTAATCCTGAAGGAAAATATGGCATTTGCTGATGGGCCAACCAGAAAAATGTCTCATCTGAAATGATTAAGAAGTTTCTTTCAGTGACAGCAATTGAAGGATTGTCACTTTTTGTCGTTAGAGATGCTCACTGGTGTTGACTCTGCTGGGTCACTTGCTCCCTCAAGTTCCACCACGAATCCAGAACTGGTTTATTGAAGTCCCTGAGTCTTAATCAATTTGCTTTCATTACAACCTGGTAAGAAAACTTGCCCTTAGCTATCAATTTAATTTGCTTGTGTAGGTGTATTTTTTAAAACCAACATTCTCCATGTTTAAACTTATTTCTTAAACCACTATGAAGGGGCAAATTTAGCCTGAAAACTTGTTAACATATGATAAAGAAGGCTCTTTTTACTTTTTTCCCACAACTGCTCTGATAATATGGTGAGAAGATAGGCTTGATCTAATGAATGCTGCTGTGAACTTGCACTCGGACCTCCCAGGAGCCGCTGGAGAGGCCACTCCCTGTGTGCCACATTTTTAGTTTTCCATCTGGCAGGGGCAGTGGGACTAAAATCATGCTAGGATTGCAAGATGCTTGAAGACTATATCAGTGAAGGCTATAAAGGTGGAAGAACAGATATCTATCTATATATCCAGACAGATCCAGACTTACTGTGACTCAATCAAGTTTAAACATTTTGAGATGAAAGCTGCTATTTCAAGCTTTTTATTCTCAAGGAAATCCATAATAAAAACAAATCATCAGCACAGAAATTATTTGGATTGTTCACACTGAGGAGAAGTAAGAGAAATCACTTGTCAAAGTCACTCTGGAGACTTCAACAGACTGAAGAGAAAACAAAAAAATCAAATATATGAAAACCATGATGGAAAAAAGGTATCAGATTAAGCTTCTTTCCCCATTTCTTATTCAAATGGAGAATTAAATCCAGTGTTTTACTTCCAGATGAATACTACTTCAGGCTGAAACATAGAAAATGGGTTTATACATAGAAAACCAAATTTATCTTTTCTAAGATGCCTTAAGGAACAGATCTAGAGCATAGATTTGGTCCAGAATATTTACTCTTCAGGTTAAAATCAGGTAATATTAAAAGCACTGCCACCCCTCATTTCCCATACATTGCTGCAATGTCAGGAGACAACTGTCTCATGATTTACTCTCTTCTTCTCAACTTTGAGATCCTGGTCTAGTTCAAAGATTGGCTAACTTTTAACCACCAGCTAGAGATTTTCCTTCCAAGTGCTGGCCCAAAGCCAGAATGTTTAGAAAACAGAATTAAAAAAAACCACCAAAAACCCCAAACAAACAAACAAAAAAAACCCACAAAAACCCACCAAACACTTGTTTTAAAATATGCTAGAGTGACACTAGCAGAGTCTTTGGAGCAAAAGGAAATTCTTATTCAACAAAAGTGCAAGACTAGTCCTATTGCCATCTCACTGTCTTGTGTCAAAGTCTTATATGCACAATTGCTTGTACAGACACTGATAAGCATTACCACTCATCCAGAGCCACACAGACTCTTACAACAGGGACGGATCTGAACTACAAGATTATGGTCTGAATTCAAAGTCTACGCTGTATCTCCCTAGTTCTGGATTTAGAGTTTTGTTCACCCTCGGTTCTAATACAAAGAGCCACAGTCACAGACACAATCACAGAAACATAGACACATGCACTTCCCTAAGTGGGAACTTTCAAACATATATTGGCTTAATTGAATCCTTATCCCCATAACTAATGACTGAAGGAGCATGAAACTCAGTGTTACACACCATATGTAAAATGAGCTCTTCAGTACTACCCTGGCCTTGCTAACTAGGGTATATTTTGTGTGTGAGTCTGTCTGACATGGACAAGCTGTACACTCAGGGATGGATTACTGTGGTAATTCTTCATGAGTTACTTGCTGCAGAGAAGGTCTGGGACCTTTCCTGTAGCAGATCTGTTGTTCTCCCACTTCTGCATTTCAGTGACCCGCTTTGGTCTGAGGCTTCCCCCTACCAGGTTGCTTCATTCTCCTGTGTCAGAATGCATGTGTGTGTTACGTAACGCATGTGGGAACATTAGCATGGAATATTTACGCAGCAGCAAAAGTGTCATGTGTCTGTTTTGCAAGATATGGAGTGTGTCATATGCAAGTTATTAGCAAGATATAAGTACAGATAAAGGCATAGATATAGATAAGCATCTGTATAGTTTTGGAAAATATTGATACTTTCCTACACATGGGCATTTTAAATCTACTAATAACAGAGAAGAGACAAGATGTTCTTAGATGTTGTATGAGGGATGAAATCATTTGGTGAACTCTTGGTTTGGTAGCTGCACTGCCATTCAACACAAAATGAATAAAATACAGTTGTGAGAACCTTCTAACTAACTATGGCGAAATAATTTCTCATATTATTACATTTTAACCTTGCATTTCACTCTTCATTTCTGCATTTGATTTTAAGTAATTTTTCCTTCTTTCTTTCAAAGGAAATGGTGATCAAACAGCATTTTAAATCCACAGAAGAGAAGTTACAGAGATTTCCAGTTACCTTTTGCTGCTGCTACCCTTTAACTGTAATAAAAATGTGAGAACACAGAACTGGAAAGGACCATCTGGAACCATCTGTGAACCATTCCGTGCACTGTAGGCTACTATGAATTAGATGTTTAATTATAAACAGTGCATAGAACATCTACTCCACATGTCACAGGCCATGAAACAATTCCTATGTAACACAATTAAGAAAGATGATGAATAATAATGAGCATCCAGAACTGTAATATGCCATAGAAAGAATACAGCATCAAGCATCATCAGCATCTAAGTACTGGGAACTATCATCACTTTAGGGTATTATGATTTTGAGACATAAAGCATGAATTTTGCTCTAAAAGGCAAACCCAGAAACATCACAGCATACACTACACTGACACAGAGGAATATCTTTTCTTTACCTAAAAGTTTGCAATCCATTTAGCTTGGAGTGTGTGAATCAGATTCACCTCCCACTCACTTACAGGAGAGGAGTTCATGATGGAAGCATGTGTTATTGCCTGTAATTCATCTCCTTTTCATTTCCCCCCCATCAACAGTGCTACAGTCACTATTTTAGCCATCAGATAGGTGTGAAAAATCTAGAGAAGCCCATGCAGGAGACATGCAACCTTGGGCCAACTCACATGACCTGATATGTACTGCAAAGCTCTAAGGCTGTTGTTGCAGTACATTGACTGATCTGCTGCCAGTGGCATTGTAAGCAAAATATAAGAGGCATTTGAGGCTGTGTTAAAGGTATAGCTAAAAAAGACAGTGCATAAAAATGCTGCTGTTTTGTGAGATGGGTGAAAAAAAGACCTTTCTTCCCATTCATTCCCAGTAAGTAAGTAAGTAAGTAAGTAGAGTGTGACTGTTTAATCTAAAAAGGAAGAGTAATGACTAATGGACCCTTTAACTGGATGGCTTTAGGGTTTGGGAGGATATCTTTTAGGGTTAAGGCCAGACGGAATCCCAGAGCATAAAACAGTGACAAGAAGTGAAAAAAAAAAAAGCCTACAGCTTCCTTTTGTCTCCCCTCATCTTTATGAGCCAATCAAGAAAATGTGGCCTGTGTAAATGGAATATATTCCATAAATACATTGAGTGGAGCTTACAGTACCCCAAAGGAGCTATTCATCAACTCCAACAGGAATATGCATTGGGAGGCCTTCACTGAATTAAAAACAACAAAAAAAGAGCTACCCACTTATCTCATCATTTGGTTATCTCTGATTTCAAGGAGAGCATAGAAAAATGTTAAGCCCTCCCTAGACTTTTAAAAAGAGCTCGTAAGCCCTATGTATTTTTTCCCCCCTAAGTACATCAGAGATATCCAACAATTTCTACAAGTACTGTCTTGCATTAGAAGTACATTTTAATTACCTTTACATTACATGGGATTTAAATAATATTTTTGTACTCATTTAGAAAGAGCTATTAAAACCCAGACTGAGCAATTCAATACTTCGCTGACAGACAGCTTCAAATACCATTGGCATGTACTAGTGTCCATTCTGCCTGAGCTTCAGCAGAATTTTTGTAATTAAATTTAAGATTCTTTAGGGACTGTGAAGTGAAAAAAAAAATTGGTCAAGGTTCAATCTTATGAAATACTAAACATTTTCAAGACAGATTGAGTGTCCTCAATTTTATCTTAATCCTAATGAAAGCTGATGGTGCTCAGCATCTAACAGAAGTGCTCAGCAATTTACAGGGTTAAATCCCCCAAGAACAAACAAACAATATGCTCTGAATACTGACAAGCCTTTAGAAAACACTCTAGTGATGACCTCAACCACGACCTGGAGGGACTATTTCTCATGGGGGCAGAGATAATCCAGTCTCTGTGTGAGTTCACACTTGAGACTTTCCTGACCAGAAATGGTCAAGTTCTGCAAATTATGACTTAGTGCTCTTAGGTTTCAAGATACAAATTACTGTCTGTCAGGAAGACAGAGCTATAAATGAATTTTATTTGGAGTTGAACAATGGTAAAAAGGATACACTTTCTGCTAAGCCACTGTTCTCAGGAGACTTCGAGTTTCCATCGAGAAGGTCTGAAAAAGAAGAATCTTGTTATATTGACTCCACACAACAATGTAACTTTTGCACTTTTGATCTGTGGAGCATTCAAATAATGGATGCTTTTTAAATTTCACTGAAATACACATACTTTTTTGTCTACAGAGCAAAAGGAGAAATTAAGCATACAAGTGGTAGAAATCTGATCTGTGGAAGTTACTAAGACAGTTTTGAATTTCACAAATGAAACTGAGCATTATGAACTTCACTAACTGGATCCTTATAGTTTATGGTGCCTGATGGTATTTATCCTAGGGTACTCAAAGGGCTGGCTGATGTCATCACAAGACGTTTCTCAATGATTTTTAAGTGGTCTGGGGAATCTGGAGACATCTCAGTCAACTTCAAGCTGGTAAATGCCCCAATTTTCAAGAAGGTCCAGAGAGATGACCCTTGTAACTATAAGCCTGTCAAGTCTCACTTCAGTGCCTGGTAAAATTATAGCATAAATTATTCTGTGAGTTGTTGAAAAACACCTGAAGTAACAGGTCACAGCCAGCATGGCTTCAAGAGAAGAAAGTCCTGTGTGTTAAACTTAATGTCCTTTTATAACAAGGTTACCCACCGAGCTGACCAAGGTAAGCCACTTGTAATCTTTTTGGATCTCAGTAAAACTTATGATCCTGTCTCTTACAGTATCCTTCTGGACAAAATGTCCATCCCACAGCTGGATAAACATCATGTGATGGGTGAGCAATTGTCTCACAGGTCGAGCACAGAGGGTAACAATGAATGGGGTGACATCAGACTGGTGACGTGTCACTAGTGGGGTTCCACGTGGCTCCATTTTATGCCCTGAGGCCTTCATAAATGACTTGAATGCAGGACTCAAAGTTACACTCAGTAAATTTGACGATGATAGTAAACTGGGAGGTGCTGTTGACTCCCTTGAAGGCAGAGAGGCCCTGCAGAGAAGCCTTGACAAACTAGAGGGCTGGGTAATCACCAACCATATGAAGCTTCATGAAGACAAGTGCCAGATTCTGCACCTGGAATTGGACAACCTTGGATGTAAACACAAACTGGGGAATAAGACACCGGAATCTTGGGATCCTGGTGAATAGCAACTTGAACATAGATCGTCAGTGTGCCCTGGTGGCCGGAAGGGCCAACCTTTTCCTGGAGGGCATTGGCAAAGCATTGCCAGCCAGTCAAGGGAGGTGATTGTCCTGCTCTACTCTGCACCCGTGTGGCAGTGTTGGGCACCACTATACAAGAAAGGTATAAAACTATTAGAAAATATCCAAAGGTGGGCCACAAAGATGGTGAAGGTTCTGGAGGGGAATTTCCATGAGGCTGAGGTTGCTTGGTTTGTTCAGCCTGGAGAAGAGGAAACAGAGGTTAGACTTCATTATGGTCTACAGATTCCTTACAGTGGAAGCAGAGAGGCAGGTGCTGAGCTCTGCTTTCTGGTAACCAGTGATAGGACTCAAGGAAACTGTATGAAGCTGTGTCAGAGGACGTTTATGCTGGATATTAGGAAAAGATTCTTTATCTGGAAGGTAGTTGGGCACTGGAACAGGCTCCCCAGGGAAGTGGTCACAGCACCAAGCCTGGCAGAGTTCAAGAAGTGTTTGGACAATACTCTTAGGCACATGGTGTGATCTTGAGGCTATCCTGCACAGAGCCAGGGGTTGGACTCAATATTTCTTGGGGCGTCCTGGACAGTGCCAGGATTTGGATTGGATGATCCTGATGAGTGCCTTACAACTCAGCATATTCTACGATTCTAAGACTGCATGATCTTTTCCCCAGTAGCTGAGCACATATAGCTCAGAAGTGAAGGATGACAACTTCTAAACATTACAGCTTTGCTGTGAAGAAAGACCTTGAGAAGGATAACCTACAGGTAGAACCATAAAGGAAAGTCCGATCAATAGGATGTACCTGTCAAGTAAGAACTGTTCAAAGAGGCAAGACTAAGGAAGATAATTTGTTAAAAGTTCCTTTAGCCTGGGAGCCTTAATAACAGCAAGTGGGCAGAAATTTGGCCTTGGTTATGCTCCCAAAGGCATTATCTTTCTCCCAGTATTAATCATTTCAGCTTCTGACATACTTGTACATGTTCTTTTAAGAGAAAAAACCACTTTTTTTCATCAGTTTCCTCCGTTCACACAGATACCTTTCATCTAATGCTGATCCCTCCATATAATTTTAACTGGATACAGTAAAGAATAATGGGACCTGGCAGAAGGCAAATTGCTACACTTTTTATACCCTAGCTTGTATGATTAAATCCCTTGGAATCAGAATACTGCAGCATATAATGCTTGCATCTTGTAATATGAAAGGGACAGCCAAGTGACAGAAGGTAGTGGCTTAATATGACACTGCATTATAATGCAGTTCTGGAGAATAAAATTCAAATGAAATTATTTGGATGGAAAATATTCAATCATATGCAAGTTTTTTTCCAGAAAAAATGTTGACTTGGCTAAGCTGAAGCTTAATAGAAAAGGGAAGTTTTCCTTTATATCTTCCCTGGGAAATAAAGACAGAAAAAGTACCTGTAATTTCTGTCCCAGTAGAAGTGTCAATCATTCAGAAATTGACAAATGGGGTTTGAAAACACTTTTCAAATTGCATTCTCAAATAATTATAGTATGAACATTTAGAAAAAATAAAAATGGTTGAAGTAGATAGAAAATGTCATAAACTGAATATTTTATCCAGGTTTCTTTTTAATATAACTTAGATTTTGATTTTTTTTTTTTATTCTGTTGAATCTTGGGAAATTTTAAAATATTCTAACAGCTTTCATGCCTTATTCTTTTCTTCCAGTCCTGAGGACTTCAGTAGACCCAAATGTTACTTTCCTTTTACCATGTACTTGTATTTCATAAAATACAAGAAGTAATTTGAAAAAGGCTCCAAATCTAACTGGGCAGACATAGATAAAAGAAGAAAACTAGGATTATGTAGAGATGCTTTTATAGGAAAGGAACTAAGTATGCATGAACAGGGCTGCATTTTGGAGGTCAAGAAGTGTGAAGTTATATTGAGTCACACAGACTTCGTGGATTTCCTGACACTTCTTAATGAAAACAGGAAAAGGTCCCTTGTTCAACACAAATAATAAAATTACTGCTATGCAGAAAGAGTCGGACAGGACTCAAGGTATGGCTCCGACAATGATCTGATTGTGTTGCCTCAGTTTTCAAGCAAAGATGCAGCTGTTGAGCCTAAAGGAGAAGCTTATAGAGTGAATGTAAATGAGATTGTGTAATGGACACATCTGAAGCAAAACCAAAACTGAAAGAGCTCAGCATGCTCAAATCACAAGGTAACTGCCATCCCAAATTCTTTTTTAAAAAAATTGGCCTGTTAAACAGTAAGCCTGGTAACAATCTGTTAATCAATCTGTCAAGCTGTGGGAGCACTGAATTACTGGCAAATTTTGAATGTGGCTGCCAGAGATAACGGGGGGAAGTGTGATCCAGGCAAAAAAAGGACTTTTGACTGATCTCATGAGGACTTTAAAGAAAAGGATAATTGAGGGCATGTAGCTACATGCAGCTGAGTAGTAAAAAGTGAGCAGGGTGTCATCAGAGATACTGTGCACCAGAACATCCACAAATCTTTCTTTGATATTAACAGCAACTTCCTAGAAAAGTAAGACAGTTTGTTCTTCAAGAAAACATTTGCTATAATGCTTCAACAGAAATTATTAGGAACTTTAAGAGGTATTGTGCTTTAAAAATCAGTCATGTCCCAGAACAGAGCATGGAGAACTTTTGATATTTTCAAAAATTCTCCTCTACAATGAGTAGAATTTTCCCAGTGATTTGCTTAGGAAAAAAATCTGGATATTTTAATTAAAGTCTTCAGGAACTCCAAGAGAACAATGGTTGAAAATGGGACCTGTAATTAGTTAGGTCTAATAGGACTGCTAGGAAAAAACTTTGAAAGACAGCTACAAAACCTAGAGATAATGGTTGCAATGACATTTATATTACTGGGTTGTCATCAGAAGAGACTTTAAATATTGAGTACAAAGAAGAAATATCTAAGAACAAAGATGCCAATCAGGGGTGACACCCAGCTTGGCAAGCATTATAATGCACAAGAGTTGGAGAACTCTGCCCTAAAAGATAAGTTTGACAGTGGACCTTATCTACTTGAATGTCACAATGCAGTGTTTACAATGCTCAGCTCTACTGTCACAACCATTAGGAAAATGCTCAGTGCCTAAATCTGCCCTCGCTCTTTGTTCTGAGGGAATGAGATACAATATTTGTGGTGCATGTACAGGCCAAAGAAGTTGTGCTTAAAAAACATAAACTGACAGGATAATCCATAAAGACATGCTTGAAAAGCCTACTTCCTTCCTTTTACTTCCAAAAAATTGGCTAGTGAAGCACTTGGCTTCTCACACATAAAAAATCATACTCACCTATTCATGTCTCTATGTATACATGTAGATGCAATCATACATGAACATACAGAAACTCACTTAATCAAGCAAATACTACAGAACCTAAATTTTTTTATAACTTAAGTTATATAATGTTGCTTGGTAGCCCATTATGTTTTGCAGCTTGATGCTAATACACATTCAAGTGTATTATCATGTGAAAATGCAAATACTGGAGTGAGGTCATATGGGGCAAGTTAGCAAATCTAGGAACATTGAATTTCATGAATAAGCACATTAAGCAATTCCAGCCAAATTCTAAGCTTGATAATTAACTTCCAACTGCCTATATTTTCCTTGAGATTTGAAAAGGATACAGAATTCTTTATTTCCTAGGCTAAACCTATTTGGCTGTGAATTTACTGTTCATGAAATCTGCCAGATTAATGGCCTGGGGACCAAAATCCCCTTTAGGTGCAGAATACAGTATGTTATAGGTAGAAGCAGTGCAAGTTCCCTGCATTCTTCCAGTAACACTGTTCAAACTTGACATGGTCAATTTCTTTTTAAAGGTTATAGCATATTTCACAGAATCACACAGAATCACTTCAAGACAGACTGGAGTAGAAAATCAGGCAAAATGGTATATATATAACAAATATCATGATGTTAAATATAAATCAGACAGCCTTGAGAAAGGTGGATAATTTAAACATTATGGCAACTTATGGTTAACCTAAGTGGACTGGAAGATTAAGCCTGATCAGTTGACATCAGGTTAAGTGTCCCTTATCTATAGTAATGCGCATTTCTCCAAATCATCTTATTTTATGAGTGTTCTTTAGTGATACAATTTTCCTTTTCCCCTAAAGCTCTTGATAACCTATTAAAACTATAATATTTCTACTGAAATATTGAACAGCATGTTATTTCAATTAATATAAATTAGATGCAGAGGAATGCAAATAATTGGTAAGGGAAGCTAAAAGTATTAGTGAAACTCTGTGATCAATAGGTGTTAATTGCAAAAATAAATAGCTCCTGTCCCAACTAGTTTATAAATCAGGCATAAATGGAACACCACCAATACATCAAGTGAAATTCTATGTGGAATTTTTATGTTTGCAATAATGAAAGAAAAAGAGCAAACATGCATGATAAATATTTCTATTCCACACTTTTTTTCTGTAAAAAAGAAAATGGGAGACTGCATGCATATTTTATAATAGATTACTTTCTAGTTTAGCAATACCTACAGATGTCGTTTGCCATAATGTATTTGTGTTAACAAAACCCAGATCAAATGCATTTTTTCAAGCATAAAATGCATTATATAAATTAAATATTTATCTATAAATATTATAAAATATAGTGAAACATAAAAATATTTTAATACTTTTATAACTATTAAAATAAAGCAAAAAATTGGGTTATTAGAAAAAAAGACTTAGTTTCCTTACACTCTATCTGATTCCTAGAGATTCAGAGTTTCCTAAGTTTAAAACAGGTACACAGAGTAAGAATTGCTATTGCACATTGGGAACTGCTGAGAACAGTGCAAATCATTTCAATTCCACTGAGGTTTCCAGTGTCTCAGTGTTGCAAACTGAATACACAACATAGAATATGATATTAAATCATTGCTGAAAACTGCTAAAGGCAATGCAAGTTTGGTGTCAAGGTAGTGATAATAATAATAATAATAGAGATCACTTATGCAGAGTGCTTAGTTGACAGTGGGTCCGTACAGGTGACCTGTTTTATAGTCTGATCAAACTTCGTAAGTTCTGCTCAAGTGTATTACAGGTTTCTTAGTGCCATGGAGACCAATGCAATACACCTTCCAACAGAGAATACCTGTCATACTGCAGGTGGCATTTTGCCTCAGGGGAAAAATTTAAAAGGTCACAGTAAATAAACAAAATGAGATAAGAAGGTATTTTTGTCCTGAAAAAGACTCAAATATGGAGTCAAAAGTGAAGGGTAGAGTCTGTCTCTTCTTCAGTCTTAGGCAATAGGTCAGCAAACAAAAAGACATTGAATTCTTAGCAAATAACTAATTAAATATCTTTCAAAAAATCAACAATGACAAAAAAAGCCCTTGAAATTTAGCTTATTTGTCTTTTTTTTATAGATAGAGGTACAAGGAGACAAACATTTTCTGTTATCCAAAACAAAAGCAGAGCAGCAAAAACATATGGCAATACATAAATGCTGAAATCATGTTCAGAGTATGAGATAGCCTGTATCTGAGGCAGTTTAATAGATTATACTATGGAAGCTGATGCTTTTACTATAATAAATATCATTAATGTTTTATATGGCAAGTGACTTCATATTATACGGATCCCCTGGAATGTCCCAACTTCTGTTTAAAGATATTATCTTCCATCTCTAAATATATTACACCTTCAGCAGGTATTTGAAATAGACAGAGTCTTGTAGTCTCATAAAGGGGGAAAAAATGGATGACTGGTCAGACATTGAAAGTGAGAGCTGGTAATTATTTTCATGTGACACACAAGAGATGTTATAGCAAAGCTGACTAAATCTGACCCAGTCCTCTTCAACAAAGATGTCATCCAGTTCTTGCTTTCTACAAAGTTATGATTAATAAAAGGGGAGGATTATTACAGTAACTTACTCTTAGTGGGCAAGGGGTGACATCAACAGCAGCTGAGCAAACTGACCAAACTTCGTTGTATGTTGCTGAGGGTTTTTTTTTTTTCCTCTAGCAATGACTAACAAGGGGCTAACAGCATCTGACATCACAAAGGGCTCTTGAAACTGGAAGGACACTTCTGGCAGAACTTCTGAATAGGAGCCACCATTTAAACTCTTCTGCTTCATTTTATGGTTGCAAGATGTTTCTGTTGGCCTGAAGCAAACTCTTCCCTTTCTCTGTTCATTCAATGCACACATATTCAGACTCAGAACTGGTCAGAACCTCCCCCAACAGCCTTTCCAACATAAAGCTGCATGATCCACATCTTCTGCTTCATCTACTGGTATTGTGATATCTTTTTTCTTCATTGCTAATTCCAGAATATCTTTACAAAAGAAGCTTACGAATGTTTGGAGCATGGATTTTAATAGCAACAACACAGTCAGACATGCTATGTAGCATGCCAAGCCTCTGGTTAATCTTTGGAAGAATGCTGTGTTTAATTACATTTTCTTTTTTTTCAAATTGATAGAGACTTATAACAATCCTGTTTGCTATTTAATCTCCGAAAATTTGCCCTCCCTAAAATTAGACTTGGCCACTTGGAAATATTTATCTATTGAACTGAAATGTTCTTGTGAAAGCACTACCAGTGTTAATTGAATTCTTACCCCTGTGGAGTAACAGTATTTACATTGTGCATATAACTAGGGGGTGCTCTGAGAGAAGGTCAGATACTTTGGGCTCTTTCCATCAAACTAACTTCTTTGCGTGAGGTGTACAACATTTGCGCAAATAATATAGAGGCCATATGAAACTACTTTCAACTTCTCTGTCCCACAAGCACTAACAAAACAGTTCCAAATTGGAGCTGCAGAGGTTGGATGTTACATTACCAAAATTCTCTCTGAGCTGGGGCAATTCAAATGCCCTTTCTTGAACATTAATTAAACACAAGATAAAGTGTTCAAGCTAACAGTTTACTTGTCCAAACACTATAATAACATTGTACTTCTCGGTTTCACAAAAGACTTCTTGTGAGTGAAACAAACAGAATTTTCTAAACTGAACCAGTGAATAATGGTCCCAATGGTGATATCTGGAAACTCACCAGAAGATGAGCTGAGGAGTACTACAGATACTGAAATGGTTAACTGCAGACAGTTAACTGTATTCTAAACATTTTTCTGTCAGAGGCTTTATGCAGCTTGGTGTGGTTTTACAGTTCATAAGTAGGTAGAAACATATTTTAGCAAGTAGGAAAAAAGCTTGGGAATCATGGTAGGTTCCAATTTCCATCCTGACCACAGACTTCTTTGGTAGCCCTGAACAGCAAATTAAGTGATATGAACAAGCTCCCACCTGGTATCTTTAAAGTTATAAAAGACATATACCTATTTCAAATGATTTAGTGGTGATTAATCAGCTGATTTCTGAAAAAAATCTATATACCAAGTATTTGTGGTATCAGAGATCCGTCATTTTATCCCTTGTACTTAACTTCACAGTTAGAACACATTTAAAATATAAGTTTAGCTTCTGTGCAATTTGTACTTTATTTTAGCCTTTTCTTGAATCTCAGAATATGCTTGGGAATAACTAATATTTTTTCTGGAGTGACCAGATTTTCAACAGATGCCTAAAAATATCTTATATCTGTAACTCTAGTAATTTATGTCCAAATATGTCTATATTTAGAAATCAGGTAATGAAATACCTAACTATCCCTTAAGCAGTTATTTCATGTCTATGCGCTGGAGTGCTCAAATGAATCTACTGGGGTAGCTTTTACATAAAAGAATCACATCCTGACTTTCTCCCTCCGTTCTGAGTCAGATGTCATCTTGCAATTCCAGCCTCACAGCCTGTTTTGTTTCCAGATGCTGACATGCAGCAGACTTCCCATAAACGTTAGGACATCTGGCCATACCTGGGCAATTCAGACCAGCTTTGCAGCTAGACAGCAGAGGCAGTCTTTCCCAGTGATTCAGCTTTGAGACTATGAGAAAGCAGTCTAATGTATACAAAAAATGTTTTCTTAACTTTTCATCTTAACCAGAGCTTGACATACTGCTTCAACATCACTGGCTGAGGAAATGTTTCCAATTGCTGGTGATCAAAGTTAACCAATAATCTGATACAGTGTTTTTGCTCTTAAAAGCATAATGACTGTGGGGTGTCTGGATTGAGTTTTTTAAATATGACACTTTTTTGTGTTCTAGAGCATGAGTTCAACTTGTGTCTGTTGTGATTAACGTGGTTATTCACAAGACTTCCTTTTGTCTAGAGTAGATTTCCTTTGAAATTGGTGGTGAGAGATGGGCTTTCCTAAGGATGATTCAGGGCAGGAACAGTTGGGTCTTACTCTGAATCACCTTCAGGAGCTTTCTTCTTTCCACAGCATGGAGACAGGAGTGTCTCACTACTACATAGGGACACTCCCTGAGGGGTCCTGCTGGTGGTCTATCTAACCCCCAGTGGCAACAGTAGATGCTATTTGGAGAGAGAATGTGAGCCTGGCTGTCCCTTCAAGCTCCCCAGCATCTGCAATTGTTGCATTAAGGATGTTAAAGGATATGTCCCTGCCTATTCCCTCTGGTAGATTTTAATGGACCTTTTTTAGTCTTCTGATACTGTCTGCCTCCACAGCCTCCTGTGGCAACAAATCCCAGAAGCTCACTTTTCATTGTGTAAGCACTGTATCTGTTTTAAATCTTCTCCTACTAGTTTCAACGAGTTCCCCCTAGTACTGCAGGATTTGGTGGATAACAGTTCAGCATTCACCTTATCTGCCATCTTCATGATTCTCTAAACACCAAGCATATGTTCTTTCAGCCTTCTCTTCTCCAAGCTGCCCTTCCCTTTCTTCTTATTAAGCAGCTGCTCCAAAACCTTAATAATTTTAATGTCTCTTCTCTAATATGTCATGCTTGAGATGCAGAGACCAGAACTGCAGACAGCATTCACTTTGTGGGTGCACCAAATATATATTGTGGCAAAATGGTACCCTCTGTCTTGCTCTCATACTCTTCCTGACAACACCCAACATTTTGTTGGCTTTTTGAACTGTTACACTTTTTGAACACATTACACTTTTAAGTTTGGAGACCTCTAAATAATACATCCAAGACTCCTCTCTCCCTAGCCTGCAGATATCCCTCATGAATACTTCCCTGAATGCCACTTCTAGATTGGCTATTTACTAATTTGCATGAAAGTATTCACTTCTTTCAACTCAGCTCCCCCTCAAAGCAGGGTAACAACAGGTAACTCTTGTTGAGCACCTCAAGAACTTGTTGAGCCAAGGACATGAGCTAGTCTCTGTGTACCCAAGAACATGTATGACGGAAATTGTCCTGTGGTTGTCCCTGCTACTGTCTCCTGTGAGCAAGCAGATTAAATTATTGTTCAAAGTTGTCAATTTGACTCTGATCATGTGACCTAAATTCAGTTTAAGGGGGAAAAAAAGAACCAGAACTAACCCCCCCCAAAAAAGAATCTGCTTTATGAGAAACATCTGAACACTTCTTTGTTGTTTTTATACTTCCTAGATGCTTAGTTACTGTCCCTGAATGGGCAGCTTCAAAGGAGCAATTAAAAAATGTGTGCATAGACACACAGTTGAGCCCTGTTTGCACACAAAAACTTTATTCTGAGCTACCTTATGTCACCCCTTTTAGAAGGAGTCATCATGAGGGCATGACACCAATAAGCAGACAATGAATAAAGAAAATAACTGTTTATAAGTTCATAGTTGGCATACAAAAGTTATTGAAGAGGAACTGATATTCTAGGCAACTGGCCATCACTGCTCCCTATCAACCCTCTGTTCCCCCAACTGTTACTGGGTGTTATAAAGCTCATTTTAAAAGCACTTCTCCAAGACCTCTGAGCTTGGCGGGTACTTTTTTTGTGCTCACCAATAAACAGGCTTCAACCTAATAGTTCATGCACATTGCAGTCTGTAAGCAGACACCAGGCAAGTAGGTATTTAACTGACTACGTGTTACATGTCCCACCTGCACTGAACTACATGTATAAAATTTCAACCATAAAATGTGAAGTCACATGAGAAAAATTAATGGAAGTGGATTAGTGAATTAAATCCAGATTTGGTAAACCAAAGCCGGATCCACTCCAAAGGTTCAGTTTCATGCTACCAAGTCAAATCTTAAGTGTTAAATCCCCAGATTTGAGGAAAAATCTGAGATGAATTCTCAAAACTTCGTCAGGTTTACATTTGAACCTGGAATCTCAGGGTAATCTCCAGTCGTTGTTAAAACAGAGGTGGGAGGTGGAGGACTGTGTGTAGGGAAGGCAGGCACCTTCATTACCTCAGTAGATGATGACTATTCATTTTACTCCCCTCACTTCCCCACATGTAAAGTACTTTCGGTAATTTCCTGTGCTTCCGTAAAAATGATCATTGAAGCCCAACCCATCTCTCAGACTTAACTTGTGTGTGTATTGGACATGAGTCCAAACATTATTTTAAATAACCCTGATGGAAACCAGTGTCCATTAGAAACCAAACAGCAGCAAGGGCTTGTTTGATATTTTTGCCCCACAGTTCTCAGAACAGATATTGATTCTTTCACCTTTACAGATGGGGACATGATATGCTTGTCTTCTGCAGTCAAGGACAGAGCCATAGAATCCAGATTTTCCTGTCCCCATTTAAAACTCTGTTCACTAAACAGTTGTAAGAAGCCCTCTTACCATTTTCACTGCAGGATGTATTCACTTTACAGTGATTTGCTCTACAGGGGATTTACAATGACAAAGCAGCAACAATGCAGAAGATCTATATATCCTTTTAAAGTCATTTGTTGGTGTCCTCAGTATTTCACTTCTGGCAATTCTCTGCTGGCCACTCTCACAGATGGGAATATGTATTCATGTGGCACCACAACTTTTCCCAATGGCCTGTACATGATGACTACCTTGGAAGATTTTTGAGTGTAATCTCTGTTTGAGTTCAGCTCTTATGAGCTTTGTTTAATTCCTTTCCACACATCAGCAGCAGATTTAGAAGTAATCAAAACATAATAGGCAAAATGTATCCCCATCATTGAGGGGCCTAAAACAAGATAAATTGGACCTTTCACACAAGACAAAATCTAGGATCTGTTTTTAAAAGGAAAAGCCAAAACCCAGGCATTAATATGTAGAAGTTAAATTAAACAAATAAACTTTACATCAGATCTTCTACTCATGTAACCTAATCTCTGCAGTCAGAAGAGGTACCCCTATTTACATTAACTAAGGGTCCAATGCTCCTGTTGCAAAAATAGCTGTAAATCTTTCTAAAATCCACAGACAGTGTTACTTTGGGTAGTACATCAGCGAATAATCATCTGAACAGCTTTTGTCTAAGACCTGATTTCTTGTTTTTCTTTCCATCCACCAATGGTTAATACTTACCCTTAGAGTCAAAGCTTGATTCAACTGATTCCTGCTCCCACAGTCAGCACTAACTTCAGCAGCAGCGAGAGTTGGTCGTAGAAGCCAAAAGATAACAGTAGTCTGTACTTACACTGTTGTCTGTGCTGTGATTTGACTAACTGTAGCAAAAGGGGCACAGAGCAGAGAATTCAGCACTTGTCAGAAAAATAATACTATTTCCCATTATTTTGAACTTGGTCCAAAGTTATCCTTGATAATAATATGCTGACTGAAGTACAATTACACAAGGAATTACTCTGATGTATGCTTTGTCCAACAGTCTAAATTTTCAACAGCATGCAAATTAACTTACTGGACTTTCAATAATAGCTTAAAATCACATATAAATATTAAATGCTGCTCCAACTGTAGCCATAAATTTTTTACCCTACATAGAGCCAAATAGGATCTGTCACCTGGTGGTCCCTTCCTGTGTAGTCATTGATGTGACTCTAATCATAACCTCAAAATATCTTTGAAGACAGCACCACTGAAGACATTTTACACATTACAGAGCTGTTTGTCAAGAAAAAAGACATTATTTTTCAAGTAATATACTGAAAAATCCTCTGTCAAATGAACAAGCTGTGTGAAAAACTTTGGTTCTTTGGCCTAATCTCTCCAGTTAAAACTTAACCCTATAAAAACAAGAAAATTCCCTTTCTAAATAGATTTCTCCCCAAATGCAAAGTTTTAAACAAGTTCTGATAATAACACATATTTAAGTGATATCCCATCATGCTGATAACATCATCTGTGCACCTGGCTTATGTATTCATATGTCTTGGTTTTTATTTCAAGTATAAGGTGGCAACACAAATGCTAAAATAGCATGGACACAAAATAGCCTCATTAGAGCTCAATGTTCCATGAGCTGGCAAGAAAAAAGATCAATGACTGTCATGTCAGAAGACATAGGTATAGTTTAGAAAGAGAATTAACATGCTTGCTTTTGTTAGTCAGGCTGACATTACATAAGATTTTTGTAAAACAGAACATTTATACCTTCCCTGCCCCCCTTAAAAAAATGTCATCCATCAATATTAAAAAAAAAAAAAGTCAGAAATTGAAAGCTACTATCTACCCTACCCTCTAGACTGAGTTCTTATCCTCAGATGAACTTTATTTTTTGACCAGCTCACTAATTATTATTGAAATCACTGGCCCCTCTAAAGAGCACATAAGCATTTGAGTTAGTAGCAACAGCAAGATCAGCCTTAATTGGTCCACTTACATAAAAGTAGAAACATAAATTTTCTAAATATAAGTTTCTGGCATATCTTTTCTTGCTATTACAGGAGAATAAGGTACAACAGAGTAAAATTCCAGCTGATTTGCACAGAAATCTGTGCCAATGTGTTTTTTAATGGCTGCTCTTCAAAGCAGGAATGGACATGGACAAATATGTTGTATGCAGTATGAGATTCCAAAGTAGTCAGTAAATCACACAATATCCACTGGGTGAATAATGAAGTGGCACTGGACCACTTTTTTATGGTTTGTAAGATAACATCTACAACTGAGGAAAAAAAAGTTGCTGGAATATTAACTTTTCTTTCTCAGTCCCATTCCTTTAGTTATTTCTGATCCAGCATGGAACTAAAATACTCATATGAGCCAGCAAGACAGGCTCAGCATCACTCTGATGTTTTATGTAGTCTCAATCAGTGGTATCAGAATTTAAACCAGAAATCCCAACTTCACTAAATGAACAATGATTATCTGGACTCTGAATCTGACAGAAAAAAAAAATCATAATGAAAAAAAAAACAGCAACAAAAACCCACCAAAAACCAAAACAACAAACCCAGCTACAGTCTTTCCCAAGAGCAATTGCCCTTTCTGGCAGGAAGGGGTAAAAATAGAGGCAGCTCATTAATATGGCTTGGCAGTGCTTAATGGCAGCTGGTCTGAAGAGTTAGATCAGTGGTTCTTTCCAGCAGTACTCCCGGAACACTGCCAGCAGGTGTTGCTGTGTTCTACAAAATGAAAAGAAGTGCGGGGGGGATGGGGAGAAAAATATTTATAAAAAGAGAAATAGGTGCGAAAAAAAATTAGTCACTGAGTAAAGCTTTCATTAGGCCTTTGGTAAAGCTATACACAAACTCCCTGAGGCAATAAGGAGCATGCTCTGAAATGAATAATGCTTTTCACTTTCTCCTAAACTCCTTTCAGAAGTTATCCTGCACTATAAATCACATACATGCTTGCTGTACTTCACTAGGTAGCTTTCTCTTTTTGTCACAGACCACACGCTTTCTCATCAGGAATTCTCTGACTCGCTGCCGTTGCGGGAGAAGCTCCGGACTGGCTGGGTGCTGCATCAGTGGGGGTGTGATGGTCAGCAGCCTTCACACCAGCTGCTGCAAGTGGGGCACCACACTGCTGTGAGTCCAAGAGGAAGATAGCTCTGTTACTTTCAGGGCAATTTTTCCATTCTCTGTAAAAACAGTGCAATACAAGATCTCTTGCTGAGCTTGTCTGCTGCCAAATTGCAACAGTCCCTGCACCACCAGTATGTAACTAATTTCAAGAGTTTTAGGATGATAGTTAAAACCAAACTCACTCTTGGTCCCGAGAAAAACAGAATTGGAAACTGGAAAAGTCTTTTGCCAAAACTTAGTTTAGGATCCCCATTAAAAATGACTGTGAATAGCTAGGCATATGCATGCTCATTATCTATTTCTTGAAGCAAGTCTCTCACTGTTACAGAAGAAAAAAAAAGAGGAAAAAGAAAGCATAAAAAACCTCTTCTTTGTAACAACTGGAACCACCAAAGTCAGATTGCAGGAAAGAGACCTGAGACCTGTTTCAAGAGGCTTCAATCCACAGAATGTTACAGCCTGAACATTTCTTATATGCATATTAAAAATGGGAAACAAAACAACCTATCTGGTCATATGTTTTCCATTAACTTCTGATTTTTTTCTCAATCTACCAAAGCTGTTGTGTGAATACAGCACACACACTAGTTGGGATCAACGCTGCTATAAAGACTCTCTGGTATCACTGTAAACCAAAAGTTTTAAATCTTTCTTCTCTGATCCAGATCAGCCATATTCCAAGACAGATTAAACTGACATTACCAACAGGACATAAAAATACAATTATAAGTACGATTCAGGCAAAAAAAAAATCTGAAGGATGGGGATTTTCTGGTAATCAGTGGGTGTTTTGAATGAGTAAAGACTGCATGATCATGCCATTTGTCATAAATGGTACCACATAAAGCCAGTTATTATGTGTGTTTAAGGAAGGAGATGGATTTTGGATTTACTTTCGACCTTATATATATATATATTACTTCTGTACTGCCTAATTAGTATAGTTATTTCTGATTTTCATTAAGATAAACTGAAATGGAAATTGCTTTTTATTTTATTCCACAAGTGTTAATATCACACTTGCAAAAAATGTGACTTGCCATTCATTGTAATTTATTTTTAGATGTCTAAACTGTTTTTAATAGTGTGATGCAATCTGCATGTCAAAAAGCCAGGAGACTTGGACAGGAGCAATATGATTCATTTTTTTAAGAGCTTTAAAGGGATCCCTAAGTTAAACAGAAGGACATATTTGTTCAGAGATTGAATTAAAAAAAAAAAATCATCCACAGCAAAAGGATTCTTACTAAAACGCATTTTCCTGAATTTGAAAAGGATCCAAATTTACAGAAAGATTATCTGATACATCTTTAAGTATGAAAGAAGAAGAAAACAATTTGCAAACTAGCAATTAAATATCTGGCAAATACTATATTTAAACTAAATCAGTGATATCTACATCTAATAATATCTATATAGCTATGCAATGAAACAAGCTGGAGTGTGTCTTCCTGACTCATAATGTTTGCTTTTAGTCTGATTTTAAGTTCTATTCTTTAAATGGAGATCACCACTACAAGTTGAATCCACGAATTTTGTCATGCTAGACAATTAGGAGTTTCCATTAGATAATTACCAGAAGTATGTCTCATACAGGAAAAACAGTCAATTGCTGATGTAACAGGATTAACCAATCCAGCACAGTGATCCGGCCCACTTACTTTTGACAGACGTTATATGTGAGTGTACACATGAGAAGTACAGTATAAAGCTTCGCATTATAAATACCACAAAGAGGAACTTCAGCAGTTCTTAGTGCACAATACAGCAGTCTCCTTCTGAGAGTCAGGACTAGAGAGGTAAAACTTTAAATTAGCTTTTTTCTTTTAAAACTGAAACTTTTAATTCTTGTGCATGCTGTTGCAATACTGCTAGGGCTATATTGAATGAATACATATACAGAGCTTTGCAGCTCAGGTAATTTTATAGAAAGAGTCTGAACCACCATTTATGTATGTATTCAAATGCTATGTGTTTCTGTACATATATGTATATTCATGTAAGTACAAATGAACTTGAATCTGCAGTATTGACAGACTCTCTTTTAGAAAAGAGTGGTTTTCAGAAAGTTATGCTTTAATGTTAAATCTGTCATCATCATGGCATGCAAGTGAAATATGCTACCCCTATATGTAATAGAGATTGTATGTGATAAGTGTACCTCTAGTATATGGCAAGCAACGTATACCCCACAGCAAGAACCCAAACATACTTGTCTGTATTTTATATTGATTTATGCCTATCTTTTACTTTTCATCAGACACTCTTGGGATAGGTGCTATATTACAACTATAAATAACTCCTTTAATTATGTCATCTGTTAGTACATCTAATCATGAATGCATATTTTCATCTGAAATTATTTTTTTGTCCAATTAAACTTTTAGTTCTATTTCAAGCTGACTTTCAGACTTCGTATAATTACAACAGACTTTGGGCTGTTCACAAGATCCAAGAAATTTCAATGTATTATAGTGAGGTTTGTGTTACAAAGATGTGTTTATAAGAATGGCTGCAGGGTTTATAATGCTGACAGACCTGTAAGTGTAACAGTATATAACAGTATAGCAACTGAGGTCAGTAAAACACAGATGAGGGTGTACTGTGGATGCCTTATAACAGTAAAAGACTTATAAAAGAGCTTAATTGAAAAGGACTTGCAATATATAACATTTGTAAAACTTTGGTTGATTGTTCAATTATTTCTGTGTGTTTCATTTACTCTAACTATAATTCCTTGCCTGTCTCTTAGCCCATGTGCCTGTAGTCATCTCACGGAAATTAGAGACCTTTCAATGCTTATATTTATAAATTACTCCTTTTCACTCTGAAATACAATGGTTAATAGTAATATATTAAAAGTGGAATATTTTCTGGGTAGGAGGTAAGCACACCTGAGAAGACAGAGGTGTGCTAGAAAGAGAATGAAAGGAAGGAAAAGAGTAGCACTAAAAAAGAAGAAGCTACTCTAAGAAAATCTGTACAAGTTAACATCCAGAGGGGAAGAATACAAAAAAGTTATAGTTACAGCTGTAATTTTTCCATTTCTCATTATCAAATTCAAATGTAAGCAAGTTTGCTAACTTCAACTTCGCTCAGTAAGGAACAGAATGGAGAGGCTACAGAATCTGAAGGCAACATGAAGCCATGGCAGTGACAAAGGGAATGCCTTTTCACTGTAGAGCAAAAACTGGCAAGGGGCTACCAGCACTGGTTGAAACTCCCGCTCATAGTAGTGTTTTAGTGTTCTTTTAATTCCCACTGTCTTATTCTAATATTATGATTGCTCTGAGTGATTTAAATGAATGAAGCAATAAATACCTTCTAATAACAATGGGCCAAATGTAGGAGATCTTACTCAGCCTTCACTCAGACAGAATTATTATTGGCATTGATGAGGGATTTGCTTGAGTCAGAACCAAGTATGATTTGGCCAGATGACATGTAACACTTTTTACCTTCAAAACATTTTTCAGGCATTGCTTGATTAAACCCAAATCTAAATATATTTACCTGAGAACTTCTAGGCACAGATTAGCATAAAAGTAGGGGTATTTCTGGTGGGAGGGCACTACCTTCACGTCACAGATATGTGCTGTACCAACTCATGTTTAAGCTCTCAGTGCCTGCCTGCATGTTGCAGCAGGGGAGTGTATCATGTATTATAGAGCCCTCCAAACAACAGTGTGATTTTGCACCCATCAGATCTCTTGCTAGTGTTGATAACCTCCAGAGAAGATCTTTTCTTCTACTCAGGGCAGAAAAATGTTTTGCCCAAAATATTTGGAGCCACTCCCCTCACCCCATCTCATTCACAAGCTATTTAACATCTCCTGCTATCCCTAACAATACCAGACAGGACCAAGAGCAAGGTGCTCATTAAAGATTTCCCTGTTTTCATTCATTCATGTTTCCTCTGTTTAGTTAAGCCAGTGATATGCTGAAGGAATAAAACAAACAAAACAAAACAAAAAGAAAGTGGGAAAAAAAAGAAAAAAGGGGAGGGGGAGGAATGACAGCTGGGGGGGGAGGGCCAAACGGAGAGAGAAAAAAAAAGGAGTAAATTTACAGGAATGAGAAGAGATTTTAGAAAGGGAGGAGGGAAGGAACCACGAGTAGTGATATTTGAAGAGAGGTGTGTGTTAGGGGAGCAATGAGCATAAGGAAGCCAGCCTGCCTGTTCCTCCCCCTTCCTAATCATAGCCTTTACTCACAGACAAAACTCCCTCCCTCTCTCATTCACTCACTCACTTTAGGCCAATCCGTCCTCTCTCTCTCTCTCCCTCTCTCTGTGTCTCTCTCCTACTCTGAGACAGAGTCAGAACTCTTCTCCCTGACAGCCACAAACATCTACAGCACTTATTGCATTCAGAGAGGGAACCTGCAAACAAAACTTCACAGAAAACTTTTGGTTCTTGTTCCAGAGAATTTGCTGAAGAGAAGGAAAAACAAACAAACAAACAAACAAACAAACTAAACCAGCCCCCCCAAAAAAACTGTTCGTGAAGGGGGAGGAAAAGCAGGGCCTTTTAAAAAGGGAATCAGAACAACTTCTGCTGCCAGGATGCCTTTGCTTTGGAAGAGAGGATTTCTGTTGGTGCTTTGCTGGATTATAGTGAGGAGTTCCCCAACCCCAGGATCCGAGGGGCACAGTTCAGTCACTGACTGTCCATCATGTGCCCTTGCCACGCTCTCAAAGGATGTGCCCAGCTCACAGCCTGAGATGGTGGAAGCAGTAAAGAAGCACATACTGAACATGTTGCACTTGAGGGACAGACCTAATATCACCCAGCCGGTGCCCAAGGCAGCACTTTTAAATGCCATCAAAAAACTCCATGTGGGAAAGGTGGGAGAGGATGGTTATGTGGAAATAGAGGATGATGTTGGAAGAAGAGCCGAAATGAATGAAGTTGTGGAGCAAACCTCAGAAATCATCACTTTTGCAGAATCAGGTGAGTGCTTGAAAAATAAAACTGTAAAATATCCTTTGTGCCAAAACTGCAAGTAACTCATTTTCTTCCCCTCAGCGAAAGGTTGTAGGATGAGACCTGGGGGAAGGGAAAGGGAGGAATGGGATGGGAGGGTGGTATAGGACTCTGAAGGAATTTGATTTTTCTGACTTAGTCTTGGCTATAGATTACACTTGCTAAGCACAGCCAGCCACACAGGGAAGTCAGGCTGCAGCAGGGTCCTCCAAACTGTGTCTGGAAAGCCAGAGTACTTGTAGTAAAGTACTGGATTGCAGTGTTGATGGTGAAGGAAAAAGTCTGAAGCCTTTTGGGGAGTTTATCAAGACAGAAAGTGAACTGCAAACTACTTTAGAAACAACCTTTCATGTAAAAATTAGAGTGGAAGTTATAAAATCAGACAAAGCTGCTTTAACTTTTAAAAGTGAGAGGGCTTTTCTGTGGTTTTTTTTTTTTTTTTTCTTTTTAATTTAACACAGCATCTTCAGCAATAAAGAGTTGCAGGGACTGTCAGATGACTTCAATATAACCAGACAAGTTGCTGTAGCTGATCCAATTTGTAATGCAGACTTCTGCATACTGGAAAAGAGATTCTGTTCCTAAAACACTCCAGCCAAAAAATGCAACCTTGGTACCGTGTATTTTGAACTCTTTCACAGTTCCTTTCCCCCTAACACTTATGCAGCAAGAGCTCAGAATATATGTATTTATTAAGTAATGGCTTAAGACTCACATCAACTGCCTATAGGAAACAGCTCTACTGTGTTGTTCCTACACAAATAGGACCAGAACCCATTTTAATTCGGTGTATATGTATCTACATCTGCATATATATCTGTTATTATAAGTGAGTATGTTCATGCATGCATCAATAGCAGTATCTTGCAATAACTCTATCATCTAACTAACAGCAACTTTTTATGATGCTGTCTAGCCAAAGCATTTTTCCTGTTGCCAAGACGGTTTTAAAAGAATGTCATTGTTTTGTTTGGTACAGCATATGGTAGGCAAAGTATGCAAAGGAACTCCAAACATTTTTGTTTAAAAGTTTGCTGCAGCAGTATAAACAATTAAGACAACACTCAGAGTTTCCAGTCCTGAAAACCTGTTGACTCAGATGTTCTGATTGCAGGGAAGCCATGCACAAGAAGTGTGCATGCTTTTAAGAACAGACATTCCTTCTAGCTGTTTGATTTTCAACTGTACAAGGAATCCTTGCCTTTGGAGTCCTCGTCAATATACACATTACCAGTTCTTTCAGTATGAGAGCTCAGGCTTTTCAATTTTTGCATTCCCTCCACTTCAGAAAGCAGGCAGAAGGTGTCAGTGCCAGAGATCATTAGAAGCAGGGGCAGCTCAACATTAGTTTAGAAATGAATTTGTAAAAGCAAGGAAATCTCTAGGCTATCTATGAGTCGGATTCCCCACCTGGTTTTCAGCAGCTTGCTCTGAGCACAGTGGAACACATATGGCATGAACAGTGGTTTCTCTTCACTGTGTGAGTCCCAATCATTTGTAAACACATTATTGTCTCTCCTGAGCTCTGACACAAAGGAATTTGGAATTTGATATATGCCTACTCTGTAAGACACCCTCCAACAGCGGCTCCCAAAGCCATTGGCTCTCGGGGTCACGTGAGCAGCAAAAACCATGCCATTGCCCACACACTGGCCAATCATCCTGCCACTGATCCCCCCCACCACCAGCTACCCAATACTGACACGTCACTCAGTTTGATTTACATAGCATTGTCCTACTGCTGCTAGCCAAATTAATTTAAGAGCAGTTATGCTATGGAGCTGCACAGCTGAAGGATAGGGGCATCCAGTGTGTTCTCATGCTTTTCATTCCCTCTGCTGTCTTCCTTTGCACTACACCTATCCTGGAAGCTGAGGCAGGAGGGCTGGTCTATCCGTTTTTCCCATACCTGCTAGGCTTTGATTTAGGACAAGGGAGGAGCAATTAGCAACCTGGAAACCGAGCTCTTAGGGTTTAGGCTTATAATGGGAATGATAACTCCACTCTCTGGTGTAACTTCAGACTGCTGAAACATATTCTTCATCTATAGCCATTCATATCTGGTGTCTTTCTAACATCAGAGGATCTACCACATTTTACAGGTGCTAATGCTGCAACAACTTAAATAAACTCCACCTGGGATCTCTTCTCATCATGCACAGGCAGTTTTGCCTATCAAATATTAAAGTAGTATTTTTTTCTTGTTAAGGAAAGTGAGGCAAAAGCAAAGGCAAGGGAAGTATAAGTTAAAAAGACAGGACTAGACTATAGCCACATGGACAGACTCCACTTTTCATTCTGTGAAAACTGGGAATAGGATGAAGAAGTTTAAAACCAAGCAGGAGAACAAACATGTTCCTCTCACAGTTGGGTTAATGTTCTTTCTGCTTTTAATGTGAAACTCACTCTGCCTCAATAGAGGGCAATAAGGAATCAATGAAAATGAATGGAAACATCTCACGTTGTATCAAATAAAGGTCTATGAAAAGAAAAATAAGACTTTAGGCTTCTTGTTCCTTTGGGTATGGCTTGACATAAACCAGCTATTACCCATACCTTTCAGAAGCCACATTTACTACTTGCCTTCATAAAAAAGTAGTATTTACATCTTTCATCAGCCGTATCCTCAAACATACAAAGAAACAAAGTGAATGAACAAACAGTGCCCTGTGCATGTGGCTCTGGCTTGAGACTATTTTCTAAAATAGCAAAGTTCAAATGAGCACAGACTTCAGACAATTAGAGGGGAAATAAATGCAGTGAACTTGTCTGAAGCACAGGTGTAGTTATGTCCAGGAAATCAGTGAAACAGTTGGCAGGTAGTTTTCAGAAATAACAAATTCAGACAGATCTCTGCAAAACTAATGACCGTGAGTACTGGGCAAAAGTTTACAAATGCACCCTACTGTCCTTTGGCACTCTTACAAGTAAAACATGAAAATTATTTTCTACTTGCATATCAAACTAAGATTACTAACCTTGATTAGTTCTGCTATGAGGGTAGCCATGCCAGAGTTCTGTGGATTACTTCAAGGCCCTTAAAGAGTGTTTTGAGGAGAGGGGTCGTATAATTTTGTGACAAGCAAATCCAACAGGTTCTATAACGGAGATACTCAATACTCATAAAATACGATTGGCTACTAGCTCATTTATTATTTTAAGTAGACAGCTTATTAGGCAGATCTGGGATTTTGCCAACTGAATTTGAATCTGGTAAGTAAACTACCAATGAAATGGGTTGCTAACATCAGCCCGCGAGAAGGTGATAGGAATTACTAGATGGAAATACTGAAATCCAAAGGTTTACTGTTAGGAGAACTACCAAGAAAAAAAGGAAATATTTGACAGCTATTTAGACCACTTCTATCATTCTGAACCACTTCATACAGAATTCAAGGTGAACTGACTTGATCATGTGATGCCTACTTTCACGTGCAGATGGATGCAGGTGTAAATATAGTCATGTCTTTTCCTAGGAAGATACCTACTTCTATGCAGCCAAGCTGGCAGTTCGGGAAGACAAAAAAGGATGTATCGCTTATATGTCTATGAATAATATCATCAATTTTCCTTTGAAAAGAACTGCATTTAATAGTACAGGTATTCATGCTGAGTAAAGAACGGCCACGAGAGGGCACACTCCAAAGGCTTTTTGCTTCACACAAGGCAACCTTCCTGCAAACTCTTATTTTACCTAATTAGATCCTGACTCTCAGAGATCTTTATGCTTATCTGTAGATTCTCTGAGTTCAGCTTGTTCCTCTCTTCTAGTTTATTGAAAAGGTAGAGATTCACTGGAGTGGAAAACTGCAAGGAAAATAATGCAGGAAGGAAACAGATTGAGGGGAAAAAGATAAACTGATGGATGCTAGAAGTTCTAGAAGTCTAGAGAGATCAGAAATTATAAATATTATTTTTTACAAGATACTGAGAAATGTGACCATGAATCATCGTCTGAGATGATTTGCTAACATCTTTTTTTAATGCAGTCTCCTTGGCTTTTAGAAAACAAGCCTATTTTCCCTTGATTATTTTTTTCTTTTGGTATATTATATCAAAGATTTCAAGTTCAGGAAATGAAAGCAAGTTAATTCCAGAAGAGGAAAGCTATTCTATATTAATCTGTTTTACCGTATTAAAATGTGAGAATTCGGGGAGGTCGGTTGGTTTAAGACCAACAAATTTGGGGAGGTTGGTTGGTTTAACAACCTGCAAAAGCACAGACGAATCTGAGAAGGTGGGAAACAGTTTAGAAAAAGATACCTGAGAGAGATAGAAAGTACTGTATGTGTCCATATCTGCACGTAGTCATGCCCACAGTTTTGCATGGAAATGCAGTTAGGAATATCTGAATGTGTGTTGGCCTGTATGTGTGTATAGGCACACGTATGTCCTTAGGTACAGGTATGCTGAGGCAGACGTGCTTATATACCTGTGTAGCTGTAAACACACCCTTCCTGCTGATAAGTATGTGCATTCATGTGTTTTCCTGTGTGCAGGATATATCTACACTGCATACATGTAAATGATTCATGATGAGGAGCTCTTATATCTAGATATGTCTGTGAAAGGGCAATGAAAGGCTATGAAAAGGCAATCTCATTTAATGCAACAGAGCTTTGCAACACTGATCTAGCACTGAAGTTTAGTCTGCTGGAAAGCAACTCGAAGTTCTGTTACTTATTTCAGTGGGTTTGGGATTTGGGCCTTAGCTCACAGAAATTAAATATTTTAATGAAAAAAGACTGGCATCTTCTGATCCACTTAATTTTAGATTTTACAGCAAATTAGTACAAGCATGTACAAAAAACTGCTCTCTCTTTTATAAAAGACAAAGACTTGGTATTGTTTTCGCCTTGGAATACGTTATTGGTGCAAATCACCCTAAACTTCACTTAAGCTATTTCAGACATAAATGCAAAAATCGAGTAAAAAAAAACAAAACACCTTCACCCAAACAAACACCTTTTTTGTTTCTAAATATTTAAAGCCATGTGGGGGAAGGGCTTTCAATTTGGAAAGAACTCAAAGCTGTGGATGTAAAGTGTTTCCCTCCTAACAAAATAGCAGGAGAGAGTCAAGGTTCACCAGAACTGAATTATTCCACATTCTGAATGACCTTGTCAATGCCTCTTTGGGTTAACTTTTCAAGAAAAGGTATTAAAATAAAGCTGTTGTTGCTTCCTCCCCACCCCCTCTCTCCCCCAAGAATGCTTGGGGAATAGTTCTCTTCCCTGATTTTCTTTTTTGGTTTATTTTTTTCTTATAATCTCCCTTTTCTGGTAGCAAATGATAGGTGAGCATAAAGATAAGGTATTTATGAATTGTCTTGTAATTTCTCCTCCTATTATAAGAGGCAAGTTAGGGAGCAGGAATGAAAGTTTGCAACCTGGATGACCGGTCACATAAGCTGGGTAATGAATAGTTAGAATAAATTGTTTGCCAGTGATCCATAGGCTGAAAGGCATTTGCAGAAATGACCACTGTCTAATCATGGTAATAGTATGTTTGTAATAATCAATCTGCCTAGGGGATAATTGCCAGACGATAACAGTGCTAAATTTGCTGAATAAATTCTACACTGCAAACAATTCATCTAACTCCAGTGGTCACTCATTAGTAAACATTTTGAGCAATTATCTCTCAATAACTGTGCTCTTCTCTTCACTCTCTTTAGAGGAACCTTTCTAGTAACCTATTTTTTTTCTGTCTCCTGGGGAACGGAAATGAGAAGTGAAGGGAAGGATGCTTTTGAATGTAATTACAGATTGGCACGCAGTACAAATTCCCCCAAATCTAAACATAGGCAGTAGTAAAGTTAGCAACTAAAAAAGGAAAAAAAGCTAGCTTTGTATGGAAAAACAGTTCACTTAATGTAAAAACGGTTCAATATTAAGCACCGTTGAAGCATAGAAATTTAAAGTGACAGCATCTTTTTACACAGTGAATGTTTTTGAAGGAAAATTTAAATGCTGTATATTAAAAGAAATTAAGAATAAGTTCCATTATAATGTCATAAAGGATTATCACTTTCATTATAAAAAAACCCCAGACTTAATTATTTAACAGTCTATGGTTAAAATTTCATCAAGTATCTTAGCATTTTACTCAACAGAAGGTCCTTTCAATTGTATAGTTTAGACCCTACCTAGTATACATATAAGTGTATAGCTGGAACTAACAGGGCTCAATCTTGAATCCTGCTGCAAATTGCAAATAAAGGAAGTTTGACTACAAAGTTAAAGCCAGCCATACTGAAGGAAGCATCCTTAGCCTCAGAGAAAGAGCATACTGTAGCTGCACAAGCCCATGTAGGGCTGCCCCTCTAGTCCCCCTGTGCCTGGGCCCTCAAGGGTTCTGTCAGTCTCTTCATGGGTTCCTGTGCCCTGCCCATCACCAAGTGCTGCTTGGGAGCAGGTAATGAGTGCAGAATCCTGTGCATAAGCCCTGAACAGCCCTTCCGGAGGTGGAGAGGAGGGTACCTATACAGGTTCCCCTCTGCTTGTATGTTCAGGTTTCGCTCCTAAAAAGGTGTGAGAGCGCTAGTGAAGAGAAAAACAGATATGAGTGAAATCCCATGCTATATATACTGATGCTACACTTTCTTTCCATTCAGTAACTCCTTCCATTAAACCTTTTACCATATATGCACTACTACTTAGGGCTTGTATTTTTAACCATTTCTCACAGCATTTGCTGGTGTCACTCAAGCTGCTAGACTGTTCCTTTGGCATCACAGCTCTTATCCTGGAAGGGACTTTGTTCAGCAATAAAACAGAGAGGTGGTCTCTCCAAAGTTTTGGGAAAGGGAGATGAGGAAATCAAAGGAGGCCCAAAGTAATCCCTTGTCTCCTTTTTCAACTTCTTTCTGCTATGATAAAAATCCAGGCTTTTGACATCGCTGTTTATATGAATGTGGAAGTGATGAAGGCATTACCACTGTGGGGCTGTGGGTCTTTCCACAGTAGTCAGGCAGGAGGAGCAGGATGATTAGAAATGGAAAAAGACCCTTGCAAATCAGCTGTGGCAGATATAAAGGCAGCACAAGAGGATAAACAAAATGTAATTATGGAAGTGATACAACCCGCAACTTTCAGGAGTCTCCCTTTTACCGTCATTTACATGAATATTATGTATTTCCAAAGATTTGATCCTATCTGTTTAACTGAGACCTAAAAGGAAAGACTGGTAAATCTGTAAGCAATATCTGGAGAAAATGGAATACAGTGATTTTTTTTGTTGGCTTTTTTTTTTTTGTTTTGGGTTTTTTTTTGGTGTTTGGTTTTTTTTGGTTGGTTGGGGGTTTTTTGGTGTTTTTTGTTTGTTTGGTTGTTGTTGTTGTTTTTGGTTTTTGGGGNTGTTTATATGAATGTGGAAGTGATGAAGGCATTACCACTGTGGGGCTGTGGGTCTTTCCACAGTAGTCAGGCAGGAGGAGCAGGATGATTAGAAATGGAAAAAGACCCTTGCAAATCAGCTGTGGCAGATATAAAGGCAGCACAAGAGGATAAACAAAATGTAATTATGGAAGTGATACAACCCGCAACTTTCAGGAGTCTCCCTTTTACCGTCATTTACATGAATATTATGTATTTCCAAAGATTTGATCCTATCTGTTAACTGAGACCTAAAAGGAAAGACTGGTAAATCTGTAAGCAATATCTGGAGAAAATGGAATACAGTGATTTTTTTTGTTGGCTTTTTTTTTTTTGTTTTGGGTTTTTTTTTGGTGTTTGGTTTTTTTTGGTTGGTTGGGGGTTTTTTGGTGTTTTTTGTTTGTTTGGTTGTTGTTGTTGTTTTTGGTTTTTGGGGTTTTTTTGTTGTCTCAGAACACTTGAAGAATTTGTTTTATTGTAGCAAAAAATTTTTTTCGGAAATAAGGATCCTGTTATAAAGTGAATGTGTAACCATAACAAGCCAAATCCAGAGGGCTCAATTCAGTTTTAGCACAGGCCAAACTCTGATTTCAAAATTAACTTGTCTGAGCACAGTGAACTCTTAAAGACTGCAGGATTCATACCATTTGTGCTGTGTGATCGTAACAAACTAGTCGTGAATGTGAAGAGAATTCAGAAAAGCTTTGTTTTTTCCTAATGTGAAAGCGTGCTTTTTATCCCCAACTTTGCACCATTCCCAGTCTCCTTCTAAAAAGACCTGTGAAAGGGAAAGTGTTTTTTAACCACTATAAAACCTTTTATTAGCTATGCAGGTTTGAGGACACAGGATTTTCTTTCATTCACAAATATTAGGCTCAGATAAGCTCCCTGTATCTTTTTTCTTGATAATATTAATTCACCATTTTTTGGTGAAAATGTAGGTAACTACATCCAGAGAGGCTGATATTGTAGCTAACAGCCTATAGGGAGGCTGTTATCCCTGTATAAGAACATGTTTTAGACTACCTTGCTCAAGCTCACTACCCTCAACTAAAGAAAAAGCAGTAGTCATGTATTTTCACTGAACTGTTCAAATATTTTTTGTACTAAGGAAGAATTCAACTGTAACACATAGATGAGCATTTGAAAAACTAATTAAACGCGTTCTTGAGATCCTGTTTCTGTCATGGAATATTTGTCCAAAAGAGTGTTTGCATCACTATGCTTCTGCCCAGTGCATAAAGTCAAATGAATATTTGCTGTTGCAGATATGTCAATTTGTAACTATTTTCAACTACCACTAGCATGGAAATAGCAGAATGTAAAATACCATGCATTAGCACTTAACAGCATTAGGTTGTTCTGTAACACAGGGCTGCCTGGCTTTTCAGATTAGACAGATCATATGTTGAGCAAGCAAGGTCTGCACACCCCACCTGCTTTCTCCAGAGCGTATGTTTTTTGTGTCCATATCCAGCACAGCTGACCTGCTCATGCACTGGTTCCCTGCTAGTGTCAGAATTGCTGTCTGTGCCCAGCTTGGTTTCTCAGGAATACAGAAAAAGTTTTGCAATTCCCAGCAATACATCCTTATTCCACACACCAGTCTGTGAGCTCTGGGGAAAGAGAGCAGCTGGGTGCCAGAACACCTTCTGTGGCTTTGTCTAAACCGCCTTTTTTTCCACCAAGGTTTCCTTGGATAGAGGCAGCCAGAAGAATAGGTTGGATGGAGAGTCTTGGTGGGCAACAAATGACTCCTGGCACATCACCTGTCTTCAGATTCCCTTAAGGCCCAGATTCCCCTCGGAAAGGGTTTACCAGGACTGTGCTAAGGAAAGGGATAAACTAAATAGAAGAGAGAGTTGGGGGGAATGAAGCCGTAGGCTGGCTGGTCCTCACAGGCCTTAGAAGTATCCATTTTCATAAAGAACACTCCTTATAGCATCCATATGTACAAGGCAACCAGCCTTTTGGACCAGACTTTATTTGGACTGGACAAATGTGATTGTACACCTCCTCATGCTCTGAATCTAAGTCAGGAGTGGTATTAGTGTCTATCACCTGACCTCTGCTCCAACACAGCTGGCAACTTTGCCATATTTTGATTTCCAGAATGGAAAAAATATTATGTTAGCTGGTAAGAACTGATTAGCAAACTTTCAGTCATCATTTAATGAATCTTAATTAAAAAATAATAGGAAAACAGTGAATCTATCATGTCACACAGTACCAGTCAGCTTGCTCTTTCTTTTCTACAAGCTACTTCATTTTCTAAGTCACAGTCCCACTGGTTCATGTAGCTCCCTGAGAAATTAATGTAACTCACTTTGGAGACTGGCATCAGCTGTCTGTGAGAAGCAGTTAACACAAACCATGTGTTTCCCTATCTCAGTGACAGTTAAAGTCTACAATTTCACACTCTCACTTTAGAGGGAAAACAAAAACTAAACACTGTGGCCTTTGGACACTGTAATTCAGAAACATCTGCCTCTTTGACCTGGGAATGCCATGAGGGAAAGCTGAATGTGTCAGTGCCAGTACTTCACAGAGAAGAAAAGCAACAGGTACCTCAAAGGTCAGCACAGCCTGCCTACAAACTTTAGAAATCAGCAACTCTTGAATTAGCAAGAATAAATGGGGTAGATGTCTCTTGTGTCTCCACTCCTGTCTCACCTGGGAATGGGTGAGCAGGGAGATAGTCAAGAAGCCTCTATTAGTGAAGTTCAGTAGCAATGGGAAGCAAGGAGAAGAACCTTGATACTGTGAGGGTAATTTTTCCTGTATATGTCCAACTACTTCTGTTTTAATCATCACTTGCTCTTTTTAGGGTGCAAAGTTCCACTTAACCGGCAAGTAGAACTATTGCACAGAAAATCGGGTTAACAACTGTGGGTAGCTCAAGAATAATATCAATGACAAATTGATAATTATGAATACTGTTTCTGTCTCACTAAGGTCAGATATCTCTGCATTGAAAATATGTGACTCCAGTCCATCCTGGCCTCTATGCTAAGAAAGAACAAAAGATACCATCAGGGCTTTTTTCTTTGTCAAGAAAATAGAAAAGTACCTCTCTTAAGAAAATAATATCATACCCATCCCCCAGCTAATTCATTCTCTCTTAACTTTTTCATGCTCTAGTGATCAAATCATTAAACAGCCCTCATTATTCATTCCAACTTCTGCCAGGAATATGAGCTCTGTATCAGAGAAACACCTCCTCACCATCACAATCATCATCATGACATCTCAGCAAGTTGATACAATTATGCCAGAGAACCATCCCCATAATTATACAGTTCTTTAGCTCATTTCTCAATGTATTCACCATTACTATAATCACTGCAAGTACAGTATGTTAAATTAAGAACAGGATCTACAGCTAACACCTCACAGGATGAAGAATCTGCCTGCTGCAATTCTGCAATTCTTTACAATATAACTCTGCAAAAGTCTTAAAGCTGAGGCTCATATTTTAGCATCTCTTTGTTTTTGAAGCAGTTGACATTTACAGCTAATTTTAAGATGCATATGAAGAATGGCTTTTTACGGAGAGAGAAAGGGCAAACCTCTTTCCCACATAATTTCTAAAATATTGCTAAAGAATTGGTAGGACTGGACCTCATTCCCTAACCAGCTATTAGATGCAGATTTTTATGTGTATTATACATACGGACTGTATCATAAAGTATTTTTGCCTTTCAGTTAGCAGTCATCACAAAGACAGCTTAGGCAAATGAACTCTTAGCAGCCACTCATGCTTATTTGTCACAAGATGCTTTACAATAATGACTATATTGTTGCTATAACAAGATGCTCTGGTTAAAATGCTATGCTGGAAAACAACAGGCAAATACTTTTCTAAACAGACAATTTTCACAAAATACAAACTGAGGAGGGGGTGAGGTGAAGGAAGGTTAGAACAGAAGAAGCACAAACATTTAGAAAGTAGAAAACCTAGGGAACTTCATACCTGTGGCAAAAGTAACAGAAGTCCCTTTAACAGAATGTAAACAGACATACTAACAAGTTCTTCCTGTCTATTTCCATTTACCAAATCAGGCACAGCCAAGAAAATGTTGCACTTTGAGATTTCAAAGGAAGGCAGTGAATTATCAGTGGTGGAACATGCTGAAGTGTGGCTCTTCCTGAAGGTCTCCAAAGCCAACCGGAGCAGGACAAAAGTCACCATCCGCCTGTTTCAACAGCAGTGGCAGCCAAAAGGCAACTCTGAAGGAGCAGAAGATATGGAGGATGGGAGGCCGAAAGGTGAAAAGAGTGAGACTTTGATTTCGGAAAAGGCAGTGGACACCCGTAAGAGCACTTGGCACATCTTTCCTGTCTCCAGCAGTGTCCAGAGACTCCTGGACCAAGGCAAGAGCTCTTTGGATGTGCGGATTGCCTGTGACCTGTGCCAAGAGACTGGAGCCAGCCTGGTGTTACTGGGCAAGAAGAAGAAAAAGGAAGATGATGGGGAAGGGAAAGAAAAGGAACCTGGAGAATTCACAGGAGAAGAGGAGAAAGAGCAATCACATCGGCCCTTTCTGATGATGCTTGCTCGGCACTCAGAGGACCGCCAGCACAGGCGGCGGAGACGAGGTCTGGAGTGTGATGGCAAAGTCAACATCTGCTGCAAGAAGCAGTTCTTTGTCAGCTTCAAGGACATAGGGTGGAGTGACTGGATCATTGCTCCTACAGGTTATCATGCCAACTACTGTGAAGGAGAGTGCCCCAGCCATATAGCAGGCACATCTGGTTCATCATTATCTTTCCACTCCACTGTCATCAACCATTACCGCATGCGGGGCCATAGCCCCTTTGCCAACCTCAAGTCATGTTGTGTGCCCACCAAACTGCGGCCTATGTCCATGCTCTACTATGATGATGGCCAGAACATCATTAAGAAAGACATACAGAATATGATTGTGGAGGAGTGCGGGTGTTCGTAGACATGTGTGCACACAAGACCCTTCTTGTTGGGAAGAAAATGTATCAAAAGCCCAAGAAGAGGAAAGACCAGACATGGTATAACCTTTTTTGAATGAAACAATCATCAGAAGTATAAGCAAAAGCAAAAGAGAGAGAGAAAAGAGAGAGAGAAAAGAAAAAAAAAAAATAAGACTAATGGAGGATCAGAGAAGACTTCAGATATAAAAAAGGAAGAAAGCTTCATGAACCCGGGCTTGAATAAGATGCATCTGAACAGTGGTATGGGTTGGGGATTTCCCCTTCCTTTCAGTATGCTCCTTATCTTATTCCATAGTATACTAAATGTTAGTTATTACTAGGGGAGTTTTGTTCTCTCCCTTAGTTACCCATCAGTTCAAGCCATGGTAGCAGCTCATCTGATTTGCAGCAATTTGGACAAAGTCCAAAATGTCATTGAAAAGCCATGTGTATGATCAATACAGTCACTAGCGCTTTCCCCCCACATTTGCAGAGAAACTGAGTAGGTGTGTAGTGTTTGTATGTGTATATATATATGGCTATGTATATATATACATATCTCTATACATACAGACACTATACACATACGTGTACTTAACATTGATCAAGAACAATAATGTGCAGGTGTATACACCTTCATCTTCTGCACTACATTTACAAAAAAAAAAAATGGAAAAAGGAAAAAAGAAAAATGAAGAAAAAAACAGAATAAAAAATGAATGAAAGAATAAAAGTTACATTCTGTAAAGGTGCTTACAATGTTAGAACTATGCAACCTAGTTGGTTTGAAACTGTTTACCTGCAAGAGAAAGAAAAAAAAAAATCAGAGAGACTTTTTTTAAATGGAAGTAACTTGTTTTAAAAAAAAATTCTTTGGTGAGAGATACTTGAAAGGAACATGTTTGTCCAGTTACTGGAGTCAAACATTTCTATATTTTGTAAAAAAAATTTTTAATCGTTTACTATTTGCACTACAATGGTGTCTGACCTGTCTAATCCTTATTTAACAAATATTTGCAAGGGAGGGTGGTTGGGTGTGGGAGGGGTTGAGAGCTGCACTTATTGTGAGCTATACAAGAACTGCTACAGCACACAAAATAGCTATTTTTATTATTATAATAATTATTATTATTTTATACCTTAAGATGAATAGACACATACACCAAAGACATTTGTGCGAGCCTCTAAAAAGTCTGTTTGTGGTTGGTACCATTCACCTGTAATAAGTTAGGGTTTGAATTAAGAGTCAGTGGGTTGATTACATTCAGGCTAGAATCTCTGTTAACCGGTTAAATTCAAATAGTGCCCTCAGCAGAAAATTGCCATGTAAAGTGAGCCCAGAAAATCCCTGGGATTTGGATCCAATGTGCTCGGATATGACGTACATCTAATCATAACTGTACTCTTTTGTATGTACAACACTAAACTTGGCCCAGATGCACAGCAACTGTGCATTGTTGGGAAACAACTTTGTCCAAGGGATATACATATATATATAGATAGATATTTCTGTATGTACATATGTATGTATACACAAGGTATAAGCACTTCTGGCTTCATTTTACTGCTCTTAAAACAATGAATGTTTGTGTGCAAAGCACAGTATGTTATAAGATTGTTTGTTTCTTACTGCCAAGTGGGAGGCTACATGTTCAAAATGGTACTTGTGCGAGAGAAACCTAAAGTGCTGGTATACACTTAGAAAGTGTTGATGTAAAGTTGCAAGCAGCTTTGGGCCCTTTCCACCATTGCCCCTGCAAATATACAGAAAAAGGCAGTTGTGGTAGGATTTCTGTTTGAAATGCAGTCTTTGCCAAAAGACTGTCTGTCTCAACCACCACCCTCTAGCANGGAAAAAGGAAAAAAGAAAAATGAAGAAAAAAACAGAATAAAAAATGAATGAAAGAATAAAAGTTACATTCTGTAAAGGTGCTTACAATGTTAGAACTATGCAACCTAGTTTGTTTGAAACTGTTTACCTGCAAGAGAAAGAAAAAAAAAATCAGAGAGACTTTTTTTAAATGGAAGTAACTTGTTTTAAAAAAAAAATTCTTTGGTGAGAGATACTTGAAAGGAACATGTTTGTCCAGTTACTGGAGTCAAACATTTCTATATTTTGTAAAAAAAATTTTTAATCGTTTACTATTTGCACTACAATGGTGTCTGACCTGTCTAATCCTTATTTAACAAATATTTGCAAGGGAGGGTGGTTGGGTGTGGGAGGGGTTGAGAGCTGCACTTATTGTGAGCTATACAAGAACTGCTACAGCACACAAAATAGCTATTTTTATTATTATAATAATTATTATTATTTTATACCTTAAGATGAATAGACACATACACCAAAGACATTTGTGCGAGCCTCTAAAAAGTCTGTTTGTGGTTGGTACCATTCACCTGTAATAAGTTAGGGTTTGAATTAAGAGTCAGTGGGTTGATTACATTCAGGCTAGAATCTCTGTTAACCGGTTAAATTCAAATAGTGCCCTCAGCAGAAAATTGCCATGTAAAGTAAGCCCAGAAAATCCCTGGGATTTGGATCCAATGTGCTCGGATATGACGTACATCTAATCATAACTGTACTCTTTTGTATGTACAACACTAAACTTGGCCCAGATGCACAGCAACTGTGCATTGTTGGGAAACAACTTTGTCCAAGGGATATACATATATATATAGATAGATATTTCTGTATGTACATATGTATGTATACACAAGGTATAAGCACTTCTGGCTTCATTTTACTGCTCTTAAAACAATGAATGTTTGTGTGCAAAGCACAGTATGTTATAAGATTGTTTGTTTCTTACTGCCAAGTGGGAGGCTACATGTTCAAAATGGTACTTGTGCGAGAGAAACCTAAAGTGCTGGTATACACTTAGAAAGTGTTGATGTAAAGTTGCAAGCAGCTTTGGGCCCTTTCCACCATTGCCCCTGCAAATATACAGAAAAAGGCAGTTGTGGTAGGATTTCTGTTTGAAATGCAGTCTTTGCCAAAAGACTGTCTGTCTCAACCACCACCCTCTAGCATGACAATTATTAATGGGTTTGCGCATCACCTGTAAGACCTAATTTTCAGTGTCAACACCTAACCTGAAGGGTCCAACCCGTAGGGCATAGGTAGATAGTTGTTGTTTTTTTAAAATTTTTCGCTGTCATATTTAAAAGAATGTTAAACTTACAACATTTGTCTTTGGGTAGGGGGAGATGATAAGAGGGAATGGGAGAAACCTTTAGGTCCTGTTTACACTGAGTTTGATAACCCTGAGCCTGAAGCTTCAGACTCTCATAAGTTTGCTGAACCAAGACCCTGTTAGCTGCCTTCTGACGGGACAGGCTTCAAAATACCTCTCACGGAAAGAAGCACTAACGTGGCTCCCCAGCTTGTTGAGAGCACAGTCTGTTAAAAAAAAAAAAAAGAAAAAAAAAGGAAGAAAAAAGATAGCACAATATAACCCAGTCACATTGGCTAGGGATAGTGTGTTAGCACCTTCATGGCAAGATCCATTTTTAAACAGTGTAATCAGGGCCTTCATTTTTGTCAGCCAAAACTGTTTGTGTGTGCATGTGTGTGTGTGTGTTCTGTGTGTGTGCTTATGTATGTGCACATGGGCGTATGTCCATATTTGTATGTATTAATAGAGAATAAAAAAAAGGAAAAAAAAAAGAAAGAAAAATTTTAAAAAAGCCCTTTCCTCTGTTGAATAGCTATCAACGTACATGCTTATAGATAAGTTTTCTATCTAATTTATTCCACAATATTTAGATTGCATAGTACAGCTAATGGGTTATACATTTATGTACTTTTTATACAATGCATTTTTTACAGACTTGTTTGCAATTTGCAAAAAAAAAAAAATTAAAAAATATAACAATTGGTTAAACTCTAAATTTGTTACTAAAGTATTCTGTAAAATATCAAGGCTTTCTAATTTAAATTATTTGCAGAATTTTGTTGGGTTTTTTGTGTTTTCTTCCTGGGGAAAGGGAGGGATGCCAAATGCTAGTAGGGAAATTATTTAAAATAAAATAAAAAAACCCCCCACAAACAACAAAGATGCACAACTAATTTATCTTTATAACTTAAACCAAGTTCCTGACCCCACTTATTTAAAGCAAGTAGTAGAATTTAAGTTGATTTTTCTAAAAGTAGAGCTAGCTTTGAAATGGCAGGAACAGGGACACAGTCTGTGAGGGTTGTTGAGGAGAGCTCCTTTTAGTTCACGAGGCTTTGAACTTTGCCTTAAAATTGGGTGCTCCAGAACACTTATTCATATAATTGGATGTCCCCGAATCATTATTCATGTCAGCAGGCTCTTTGATGTCTACTGGTCTCTGTACAAGAGCGGTAACACCACTTTCATGAGTAAAGGTATGCCAGGGTGAATCACAGGTTCCTTTTGCTGTGGGCATTGTGAAGGGAGAGAAAGGATTTTGAACAAATGGCACCACAGTCAACATTGTCCAATTCAATTATTTAAACCAGGCTGCTTGCATCATGCTTCATCTCTGAACATAGTGGCCAAGGAAGCAGGTGAGATGGCTCACATTGATAAAAGTTATTCTCAACAGTGATTATTTAGAGAGTATTAGGGACCTGAAACCCCAGAACCTTCCCCTAGATGACAATGGCAAAACTCCCATTGGCTGCAAGCGTAGTAGGTTTAGGCTCATGGCTTTTCTGGCTAAAGGAGAAATAGCCTTTCAAAAGAGGTCTGATCCTGAGTTTGATATCAGCTTGTATGTGATGAATGTTGACTGGCCCTGGAAAACATTAAACTAGCCTGAGACAACTTCCAAGTGAGGAAAAAAAATAAGATTTTAGATGTTGTGATCATGTTTCATGATAGATACACCAAAAACAGAAAAAGGTTTTTAAATCAAGAAGTAACTGTTCCTAAGCCCTGTTTTTTAGCTTTTGTTTGTGTGTGTATACTGGTTACAAATTTTAAAGATTTCTCCCTCCAATCTCTGGATTCAGTCATGGGGTTTTGATTTGTGGCCAGAGTTATTTAAAGTCGGGGGAAATGAAAAAATGCATGATAAAGTAAAATAAGAAATTGAGATTTTAATTAAGACTGACTGATCCCAGCAAAACACCCTATCCCTGATAATTTGATTTAATTAAATCTGCATGTACTTAAAATAGCATTAGAAATACCATATTTAAGCAGTTTTCCTATGGTACAAGCCTCAAAAATTACTTTTCCTTTCAGGTAACGCTGTACCAAAAAAAGAGAGAAGTCCTTAACTACTAACACATTCATTTCCATATAATCTATTTTCTGTTTATATTGAATATACATTTTCAATATATGCTTAATTAGGGAAATATATTTATTTTGTACATCCACAATCTTCTTGCTTCACTGTTGACCACATTTGGTTGACTTTCCCCATCTCCAAGTCAGACACTCACTGGATACAAAGCCTATGAAACTGGCAGAAGCACATGTTAAGATGTTTCTTTGGGAGCACTGAATGTATTTGTATTCTTCAGATTTAGCAAAAGAAAGTGCTTAAAAGTGCTTATAATTATTGTGCACTCTTATCTCACAGCAGAATACCGACCTAGGGCCGAAAACTGTAGAACTGAATGAAATGGGAGTTTTGTCATTGACTTCAACAGAAAGAGCCTCTTACCAAATCACTTCAAAGTAGGACTCCGTTATATATACCTCCTTTTTTTTGTATTTCATTGAGATTTAAGCCATCAAGTTCATTTAACTGTGACACCACAAGATCATACAGAGGCTAGCAGCAATATCTCTTACAGTAGAGAAGTTCAGGCATCTCTAAAGTCTATGTGCAAGATTAAATTTTTTATGGATTATTATTCATGTGGAATTGTGCCTTACTCTGTAAGCAATGTCATTGATTTTCAGAGGGTCTCCTTTCCTAGAAAGTTACCAGTCAGCATCAATAAACTGAGCAAAATCTATTTTCTGAAGGTAGATGTGATGGAAACGGTGAAGTTCTTAAAGTTAAACCTCATGTCAATACTGTGCATCAGTAAAAGAATCAGATGCTAATCACTTTCTTTACACTGAAAAAAAGCTTTACTCCCCATCTCCTCTCACTACGCTACTCGTGGAGTAAAAAGTTTTCAGTATGAGTAAATAAAGTCACAATCGGACCTTATGTGAACAACTATAAGCAAGGTTTTCATGGGCAGAAACAAACAGCACTTCTGGGTTATATAGCTATTTATTTTTTGAGATATAGTGAATCTGTGTTAATTCTCAATGGTTTTCTTTGTATTTAAATACTTTCAAAAACAATACATTGACAATGGGTTGAAGATATATATATATATATATGTATGTATACATACATATTTTATATATATATATCTACAGTATATATATACACACAACTATATATATGTATATACATATATATAAATTATGAAAGCCAAGATATTATGAAGCCTATTTTGTTTTTATCATTTTGTGTTTTGTTGTTTATATTATTATTATTGTTATTATTATTATTATTTTGCATACTACATGCAGTGCTTTAACCAATGTCTGTTCGGCTAATGTAATTAAAGTTGTTAATTTATATGAGTACATTTCAACTATGTCAATGGTTTCTTAATATTTATTGTGTAGAAGGACTGGTATTTTTTTTATTTACATTATGTTTAAAGAGGTAACAGTTTGATATGTTCTCATTTGTTTATATTAGAAGTTATTTATTTTCACGGCATTCCGTCTGGTATTTTGATATTTGGAAGGCATGCTACCTATACTTTGTACAGTTAGTGGGCAGTATTCAGCAGCTCCCAGTAGATTTTTAGGCCCTCTATTAAGTAAAAGACTTATTTGGGTTTTTTATTTTAGATCTTTCCTATTGGTTTGCCAGGACCACTCAGTGCACTTATTGCCAGACACTCTGCCTGTGTGACCAATTTATTCCTACTGTATTTACCCAGGACAGAGGACCAAAAACCACCTCTGGTGTAAGTCCAGTGACTTCAGTGAAGTTATACCAGAGATGTATTTGGCTCACAGAGAAAATGCTTGTGCAAATCAATGCAAAGAAAAGGCAGAAAGAAAGAGTCTTTGCATTTGGAATGGGATTTCAATGTGTTGAAAATGTTTGGATCAGCTATTATTTTATTTTACTTTGTTCTTTTTGTTATTTTGCTCTTTCTTATACAACAGCAGCAACAACACAAGTGAAATAAATAAAGGGAGTTTCACCAAGCATTGTGTAATCGTCCCTTAATATGCATGCCTTGTTGGGAAATTAATGGGAACTTGGGAAATAACAGAAAAACATTCACCTTAGAGGTGAAACACATGGGTGCCTCTTTGGAATGAACAGTGATAACTTCCTCTTTGGTGTGACTTTGTGTGACATTTGAATTCAAGCAACAGACATTTAGGTTGTTCACTACTTGTGAAACACATGGAGTACAAAAGCCAAAGCCAGCTGCAACTTTCCCTTGCCTGCAGGCTGTTAAGTCTTCAACTGCCATCACCATAATTCCCTTGAATAATCCAGAATTAGATGCTCACACAGATAAAAGGAGAATTTTCATTACTGAGATGAAATTGCAAGGCTGTCAGCTTACATGCACTAGTTTATCAATCGATTGGTAGTCAGATGAAATGATCAGAGAGGCCTGATCACAAGCAGCTGATCCCTGCTCTGAGTGGGAAATTATTTGAACATCCTCATATTTGAAACTAAAGTGAATTTATGAAAGGTTTTCACCAGTCATTGCATTCCTACAGTGATAAATGGACTACTGCTACATTCCAGTGGGGTGAGAATCGGGGAACAAAGTTCTGAGGTTGATCTTTAAATGGATTATTTGCACAGTGCTCAAGCATAGCCCACCACAGCTATAAGCAGAGCTTTAAATAATCATGCACTGAAAGCCTTTCTACAAAAGCTAGACAACTGAATTTGTTTTCTGTAACTGAAAATATGTTTTCAACAAAACACAGAATCACAGAACCATAGAATCAACTGGGCTGGAAAAGACCTCCGAGATCATTAAGTCCAACCCTTGATCCAACACCACCAGGGCTACTAGACCACAGCACTAAGTGCCACATCCAGTCTCATCTTAAAAACCTCCAAGGATGGTGAGTCCATCACCTCTCTGGGCAGCCCATTCCAATGTCTGATTACTCCCTCCATGAAAAATTTCATCCTAATATCCAACCTAAACTTCCCCTGGCAGAGTTTAAGACTGTGCCCTCTTGTCCTACTGCTTGTTGCCTGGGAGAAGAGATGGATGCCCACCTGGCTACAACCTCCTTTCAGGTAGTTGTAGAGAGTGATGAGGTCTCCCCTGAGCTTCCTCTTCTCCAGGCTAAACAACCCCAGCTCCCTCAGCCTCTCCTCATAGGACTTGTGCTCCAGTCCCTTCACCAGCCTGGTTGCTCTTCCCTGGACCTGCTCCAGCACCTCAATGTCCTTCCTGAACTGAGGGGCCCAGAAC
>VYXB01004238.1:0-204470 GCA_013397135.1 Pachyramphus minor | reverse complement strand
GCCAGCTGGATGCAGCCCCGTTCACCAGCACTCTCTGGGCCCGGCCCTCCAGCCAGTTCCTGACCCAGCACAGAGTGTGCCTGTCCAAGCCATGGGCTACCAGCTTTTTCAGGAGTATATTATGGGAGACAGTGTCAAAGGCTTTGCTGAAGTCCAGGTAGACCACATCCACAGACTTCCCTTCATCCACGAGGGAGGTCACTTGATTATAGAAGGAGATCAGGTTGGTCAGACAGGACCTGACCCTCCTAAACCCGTGCTGGCTGGATCTGATCCCTTGTCCATCCTACAAGTGTTGTGTGATTGCACTTAGGATGATCTACTCTATAATTTGCCAGGCATTGAGGTCAGGCTGACAGGCCTGTAGAGTTAGAGAAAGCCTTTGTTTTGGATACAAATAAGACGTGTTTGAATATTTTCTTTCTTTCCTTTGTTATGATCATTAAACAGTTGGACTCAATGACCTTAAAGATATTTTCCAACCTAAATGATTCTATAATTATTACTGCCAGCAAAGACTAATCCAGCTGGATTCAGAAGCTGCTCTAAGAGAATAAAATCATAAAGGTTATTTGATTCCAACTGCATAAACTTCCAACTGTATTTCAACTGTATAACCTAATACAAATGAAACCACTGTTATTGTACAAGGTCATTGAAATGCTCCATCTGAAAAGAACAGTGGAGAACTAAGAGCTGCCTTTTGTACAAGTAGAACAATCTGCTAATACTGAAAAAAAGCCCTGTCCTAAACAAATTAGACCAAGTTAATAATATACAGACAGATAACACCACATGATTTTACAAAACAGATACACAAATTCTGTCTACTCAGTGTGGATTTCCTCCCTTAGAGGAGCATCTTCACACTGCTACTTGGGCTATTGGGTTAGTTTCAGTGCATATCACAATTCTTTGCATGCTTGTCACAGGGTTAATAGAGTCAAAGTTTTGGTAGTTCTATGGCTCTCCTCAGTGATTCATTTCTTACTTAAGTTTGTCTGTCTCCTGGAAATATACAGACTGATTTTAAGTACTGTCTGGGTATCAGATTGACTGTCCTCCCCTATGCTGCTGATAGAAATATAGCACAGTGATCAAATCCATGGCTTGCAAATACCTGCTGCCCAGCTTCTATGACCTCTGTGTGGTTCCTGGTTTCAAAAGAGCTATTTCACACAATGTCACCATTTGATCTCATCTCTCTTGTCTGCTATTGTTTCTCATCAGCTTTGCTAGAATTGCATTGACTGGAAAAATAGTGTAAAAATTTGTCATCTGCTACAGATGACAAATACTCGCTGCAGGACAGAGTTAAGTGAACAGTGAGATTTCCCTTTCCCATCAGCCAACCAGCAACTCCAAACACCTGAAATAAAAGGTTTGAAAGAAAGGTCCACATGACTAGACAGTATCTATGTATCTTTGTCTTATAAAGACTGTGAGAGGGAATGGGTTTATTTTGCCTTTGAGCAGTGACACTGCAGTTCATGGACACAGGGACAAATTCAGTCTGCTCTCGTGAGACCCCACCTGGAGTACTGCATTCAGCTCCAGGGACCCAGTGTAAGAAAATGTCCAGTGGAGGGCCACCAGGATCATCAGAGGGATGGAGCATCTCTTCTACAAAGACAGGCTGGGAGAGCTGGGGTTGTTCAACCTGGAGAAGAGAAGGTTCCAGGGAGACCTCAGGGCAACCTTCCGGTACCTGAAGGGAGTCTACAAGGACAGTGAAGAGGGACTTTTTACAAGGGTATGTAGTGATAGGAGGAGGAGGAGTGGCTGCAACATGGTACATGTAGATTAGGTGATAGAAGTGAATTCTTCACTGTGAGGGTGGTGAAACACTGGCACAGATTGCCTTGAAAAGTTGTGGCTGCCCCATCCTTGGAAGTGTTCAAGGCCAGGTTGGATGGAGTTCTCAGCAACCCAGTGTAGTGAAAGGTGTCCTTGACCATGGTGGGGTGTTTGCAACTAGATGATCCTTAATGTTGCTTCTAACCCAGGCCATTCTATTATTCTATGATTCTATGAATTATTTATATTACTTACATATTTACATATTCATACATATATTTGTATGTACTAATCATATAGTTTCTATTACATGAAAAAATTACTTTCTTTCTGAGAAGATAGAAATGTGTATCAACAGAGTTATAGCTTCCAGAATGTCATATAACAGCAGACAAAACCAACATAACAGCTTAATTCAAACAACAAAAAAAAAACATTTAGAGCAAAGTTCGCAAGAGATACTACCCACTAGAGGGGCTCTTGAGCAGACTGCTCCTCCACAACTTAGGCACACACAAGAATGCCTCTTATGGCTGAATTAAGATGCACTTGGCTCAATCTTAATGAAGTCAGTTGGGCATTAGGGACCTGGATGGCTTAACTGAAAGTAAAATGAAGTCCTATTTTCTGAGAAAGATCACAGTATAAAAGAGCAAATAGTAAAGTGGTAGATGACATGGGCACTTTACCAAACTACATACGAGAGTGATCAGAGTTGAATGCCTTTGAAAAATGTGAAGATAACTGAAATCAGGGTAGAGGTAGAAAAATTCCCAGTTACAGAATGTAATTTCACATAGTCTTTCTACTGAAAGAACCCATTCAAAGATTTAAATCTTAGTTCTCAACTGAGCTGTTTGTATTCTTCACTGACACATCCCTTCCCATGGTCATGCCAGCCTCAGAAATGACACAATGCAGGAAGAAGATACAGCACCACTTTCAGACTTTAGACACTCATTGGTTTTGTCACCATGAGAGTGTACAGAGGCTACAAATGTATCTGAAGTCTGGGCAGACAGATTGGCTAACAACTGAGATATCACACTATTTCAATTTTTAAAAAAAATTTCTAGCACATGACATAACCCTCAGAAGCAATTTAGGCCTTTCTCAGCAATGGCAAACTACCATAGCATGAATCAGATTCAAATTTGGCATGTTTTCAAATGCATACCTTTTCATGCAAATCCTACTCCTTTCTCACGCTTTCAGTGGACAGTCTGGTCATTTGTACACACACATTGTGGTGAAATTGTCTCTAGGTTTAGGCTTCAGGCTTTGCTCCTCCATTCCTATTTCTATAGCCTAAGAAAATACTCTCAGGCATAGAAGCTTTTTGCCACCCCCACATGTCTGGACAGGAAGAAGAAAGATCAGATAAATAAATTAATTATGTCAAAAATTAAGACACATCTGTACGAATAGAAACTCCAAGTCCAAACAGGAGCAGCCCAGTACCAGACCTGCCTTTCCAGTGACCCACTCCAGGTATTGAGAGGGTCTGCAGCATCTGAGGAAGAGTGGAGGGACTGCAGAGAGAGGAAACACAGTAACAGGGGGTGTTTCCGGTTACTCCCATGCAGTAACTGTCATATCAAGTCATGATGCAGAGATTAATTTTTTTGCTATCACTCATGACCTCTTCAGAGAGCATCTAGGCAGATGCAGAAAACAAGAAAACTTCTATACATAACCCAAGGTAATAATCTACTATTGTAACATTGTTCTGAAATAAGAAGGTAAGTTGTACTTGTCTACATTTCTACCCACCTCTGCTACACAGAGTGCGTTTTCAGAAAGAGAAACTGTAAAAACTACAAAGACTTCAAGAAGCTGAAAGGCACAGCTGAAAGGGCAAAATATTTCAAAGCAGCTTGCAGACTATTTAAAGATACTGTATTAATGTCACAGTACTGGGAAAGACCCCAAAACCCAGTATGATGGGTCAGCAGGATAAAGTAATGTTTAGGTGAGGAAAAATTGAAAGGAACAGAAATGTCAGTATATAATTCTAAAAACATATTACATAAAGTTAGAAAATAATCAGAGCACCCTGTAAAATATGTAACATCTAAGAATGAGTTAAAAGATCAAATAAGATAAGTGCAATAAGGGTCAATCTGTGCTTGCTGTGTGGAAAACCTGTTTCAATTCTATGAAGGAATCAATGAGTTTACGGAAAGAAAAACACACTGATATAGTCAGCTTGGATTTTCCAGGAAGAATTAACAAAGACTAACTCTTCCTAAAGAAACCAACCCATCATGCAACTAAGAAGACAACACACACACACACACAACTAATTTTTTTTTTATTATTTCTAATTTTTAATTAAAATAGATGAAGGTAAAGGAGAGATGTCATTAGTGTCTGGCTCAGCACTAGGGACTGTGCTATGACCATGAAGATCTGAAAAAGGGAGCAAAAAATGGCTGATGGCATGGAGTTGAGAACTTCGCAAAATAATGAAAGAACAGCTGAAAATCAGTAATCATAGAATCATGGAATGATTCACATTGGAAGGGACCTTAAAGATCATCTAGTTCACACACCCCTGCCATGGGAAGTTATACCACTCACTAGACCAGGCTACTCAAAGCTCCATCCAACCTGGCCTTCAACACTTGCATAGAAATGAACTACTCCTCAGAAGGGACTTGAGCATTATAATGATCAGTGTGAGCTAAATGCTCATCATCAGTAAGAAAAGAAAGCTGAACATTAGGGGATTGCTAGTCAAGACAGGGGTTGTTGCTCCATTAGGTTAGTTGGTACAGCTGGAAAACACAGGCATGGTTTTGGGTATCAAAAGAGAATGGCAGACTAGAGTAAAACATAAACTCTCAGTAGACAGCTCAAGAGAGCAATTGGGCCTCCCTTTTGTTCTCTCCAAGTAGAGCTCACTCTAACTCTTCACATACAATTTCCTTAGAGGAATAGACAGAGGGAAGAAAAATAAGGCATAATTTTAGGTCATCATGTTTCTGATTGGAAAAGCTGATTGCTTCTGATTCTCAGTTAGTTATGCCACTTTTACCTCAGTATAACACCACACGTTCTCTGGTAGAACAACATGGTGAGCATCTTATGAGAAAAAATTGACCCTGTGTGTGCAGAAAGAATTCACTCTGTGTCACAAGACAAAAATTAAAGTTATGTCCAGCAACCCAGTTTGGTTATCCTTCTGATGCAGCTAACTATTTGTGTTTGTTTGTTTGTTGATGGGTTTTATTTGGTTTGGTAGATTTTTAAGATCCCTTCCTGTTAAATAACAAAACTGTATTATCCCCCCTCTTGAGCAGTTACAGCCTCTGATAATTGTCTCTGAGCCTTCTTCAAAGGCCAGTCATATTTTCTTCAATATTTTCACAATAGCAACAGAGATCACGTTGTTTACATTAGTATTCTAAGAACACTTTCTAAAAAGAAAAGTAAGGGGGATGAGGGTCGGGGGGGGGAGGGAGCAAGGCAAACTAAAATAAAGATGAGACTAAAACCAAAACTAAACTAGTCTTCACAGCATTTCCACATAAACAAAAATTGTTTGACAAGATTCTTTTTTTTAACAGGGAAAAGGAGGGAACATGGACTGAAAAGGAGAAGTGGTTGTAACTTCAAAGATAGGAACACACCAGTGGGTAATAAATATTTATAAAACAAGACATGCATCAGCCTGCCACATATGCTTTCTACAAAATGATATATGGATGACTAAAGTGTGATAAAGAAATGCAGAGTAAAGTATCACAGACCCTAAATTTAGACATGTCTAGATTTTTCCAAATGTTGTATTTTCAAGTATATTAAAAAAAAAAAAAGACATGGATGGAGCGGAAAGATGTTGGGTTCTTTTTTTTCCCCCCAAACTAAACACAACTGTTCCACATCTTCATCTTTTCTTTGTTTCTTCCTTTTTTTTTTTTTTAATTTCCCTCTACTTCTATCCTTACTTCCTTTGTTATTATAACATGGTGTTATTCTCCACATGACAAAAGTTGTACTTTTACTGCTGAATTGGTTAATACATTTTATAAAAGAAAATGAAAGACAAACCTCCGACTACAAGGAGATGCGGAAGTTTGCTTGGTGCTATATCCAGCACTTTCAGGTAACCCCTTTCTCAGCCAAGTGCTGCCTATGCATTCTTAGAAACACATTTCCTGCCAAAGCAGCTGAACAGATCACCACTTCTGCAAAACTGAAAGGTACTGTTTTGATTTTCTTAGACTCTCATTGAGACAAAATTAAAGCTTTTCTGGTACATTTAGCAGAATGCTGACAAAACCTCTGTACTGAAATTTCTATGCCTCAAACCTGGCCCCCAAAGAATGAGCTTCAGTGGATCTATACTCGTTGGAAATATAAAGCTTTACTGTTATTAATACGTGTGATTCCTGCCATTCTAACACAAAGCCTGAGCTGTGTTTTTTTCTGCAATGTATGTTTGCCTTGCATTGTGTGCTCCTTTAGACCTCCAATGTGCTTATGCAATGCAAAAGGTCTGTCAGTGTTACCAGGGGCATGATTTGAAGAAGACAGAGTGGTGCAAGCAGACAGAGGCTTCACAATGGCCTACAGTGGTTGCAGAATCTGATGATGGTGTGTCAATAACTCGAATCATAACACCGTATTGAGAAAGACAGCTTTTTAACTTATAAAATGAGCACTTCTGCAACAGAAACAACTGTCAGACAAATATAGAACCCTGAAATGTCATTTTTATGCTCTTTTTTTAAAAGTAATGCTACACTTTAAAGTACAGCAGAACATAATGACAGTTTTAAAGAAAAAAAGGACAGATTTGATTTTAAAGACTAGGTATAGGAGATGTGAGTCAGACCTGATCTCGGGGACACCAGAAGAGATTTGGAGTTACTGCATTTGGATGACTTCTGATGTAGTCCAGGATGACTGAAATCAGGATATAGCAAACTTAAGAATAAACAAGTACAGAAATATCCTTCATTATAGAACACTTGAACACAGGCAAAAAAAAACCCCAAAAAAACAAAAAAAAAAGAGAAAAAGAGAAAAAAAAGGTACATAAAGCAAAAAGGTACTTAAGCACAGGCACATAGCTCCTTGAAAAGCTTTCTGATGTTGGACCCAAGCCAGTGAGTTGGACCCTACTTTCAGCGAGTGTGAACAGAGGCTCTACAAATCAGTTCTGTCTGTTGAATTAAATTCTCTAATTTTGAACCACTGCAAGGATGTTCAGGGTGTTATTGAAGAAAACTCTGGGGTGGAAGGAGCATATACTACTTATAATGCTGATCCTGGCAATGCTTGTATATACTTTATCAGGCAAGAGAGTAAATAGGCAGGAGATCAGAGAAGTATTCCAAGATAAAGCAAGCAGAACAAGACAGATTTTGAAGACCAGCATAAGAGTTCTGATCTGGAAGTAAAGCTGCATATAAACTTATTTATTTGTTTAGATGAAAAATTACATGTAGCCCTAGTCCTTGTCCTTGTAAACAAGGTGGTTATGGTGCTTCTGTCAAAGGAAGATTTGCATCTACTAGATAATTGTTGAAAATTAAAGGATTTGATGCTTTATTGAGTCATGCAAAGATGGAAGGACTCAGAACCAAAGCATATAGTGCCACTGAAAGACAGAAAACAGGTAGAAACATACTCTTTCTCGGCAGCATACTTGACCAAACTGAAATATAACAACAATTAAAAAAATGGTGGTTCAGTAAAATCTCCACATAATCATAATTCTTTAAGATTAGGAGTATTTGACAAAAACTTGCCCAGTTTTGGAATGCCTTTGTGTGATTTGGCATTAAAAAGAGAAATGGCAGAGGCTGGAGCAACAAATAAAGCCCTTTACTTTCGTCCATGTACATTGTACAGCCATTCCAAAAGACAAAGGCAAAGAAGTACTGTCTGCTTCAATTTACCTGCACTGCTTTAGTTTCTGATATCACATACCCATTTCTATTTGGGCAAAAAGATCTTTCTGCAGTAGCCAGCAATCACTTCTTTCTAGTGCAGTTTTAATAACGCTACAATTCATGAAAGAGCAATTTCTTCATCTTTCCAATATGTTTTTCCAATTGCTTGTACCTTTTATCTCCAAATACATTTTAATTAGTGCCCATAAAAATATGAACCATCCTTTGTCATCAAATTTTGTCTTTGTAAAAACTGTTTCTGGCAGCAATGCTAACACTTTTCTTTACTCAGACTTCAAGAAATGGCTAGTCTAATAGAATTATGGCAGTGATGCCTGGTAGTTCCTGTTCTACACTCACTACATTCTGCTCATCTAACATCTCAGCTATGTGACATGTTACTCACTTTTTGACCTAAATTATTATGCAATCTTACTTCTTGCTATTTAAAAATTACCTCATTTCACCTTGAATACCACTAAGCAATGACAGCTGAAGTAATCCCTAAAATGATTTGTGCTTAGTTTCTGGAATCTATTCAGGTAACAGGCCATAGCAGTGCAGAAATGTTATTATCTGCCTAATTGTTGTGCGCTTGAAATTACTCTGAACATCTAGTTTGGACATCTGAAACAATCACAATTTTCCAGAGACAAGTAGTGAGCAAACAGCATTTATAACAAATATAAAAATACTATTTCAATATTGGCTAACAAAGGGATTTATGAATGTTTTTTTACCAGAAATGTAAAGATACTATTTTGTATCATCGAATAGAGAGATTGCAGAGAAACTGGTAATAAAGTTTATATTTAATAGTACTGTACTGTAATTACACAGTAGAATTTAATCATGCAGCTTATGAAAACAGTTATGGTGAGACACAATTATGAGGCATCTCAATCTCACATAGGTAGTGAGATTAATCTTGCTGTACTTGCTAAGTCTTTTTCCTAAGAATACCATTGAGCTAGGCACATATTTCCCTGGCTTGTTGCTTCAGTGCAACACTATAATTTCTAAGCCGTTTTGTAACATTTAGCAGCTACAGGTTCCCTACACATGGTGCTCAGGTCAAAGACAAAGCTGGTCATGAGTGCAGAAGCAGCATGAACTCCTTGGTAGGTTGCTGCAGAGATCCAGTCCATTCCAGTGATGGCAATGCAAGGCGTGTTCCTTCCCCCCTGCATAAAGCAGTGCTGCAAAAAAACCCCCGAACCGTATATGCTTTTCTAAAATGGGAGCATGTATCGAAGACTGGTATTTTAATCCCCAAGTGGCTTGTGGATAGACAAGTCACCGCCAATGGGCTAGCACAGATTGGGCTTCTCTGCACATGCAGAGTTGGACTGAAAGGCTGGGGAGGGGAGAGGAGCCACGTATGAAGCTGAATCCTGAGGAAACTGGTCACCAGTATGTTAGAAGACAATGTGTCACTAATGCACTGGTGCCCTTGGGAAATGGTTATTTAAGGACTTCAATGTGATTTGAATCATGATTGAAAAGTTTGGTATGGTAGCAGTGACCTAACAAGTCTATGGAGTTAGGTACAGAAATGCTCTGTAGTTATAATATACTGCTATAGTGAAATATTAAGGCTGGGCAAGAGCTCAGAAGGGCTTCACAAGATGGAGTCCTCCTAGCTGTTGCACTTCATCATGAATATGATCAAAATGTAAAACATCCTGTTAAAATAATCTCTATCCTGGTAGATAGACTCAGGATCTAATGCATAAGAACCAGGATTTCCAGAGCCCTTTTCTAAAAGGACTGGAATTGTCCAAGATGAGACCTCTAGTAACAACAAAAAGTGTGGCCATTTTTGCCACAGGTCTGGCTTGCTCCAGTTTATTCAATACTTATTGCACCCAGAATAAGACAGCAAAGGGTCTGAGAGATCCCTATGCAGATTATTCACAACTACACACAACCAGGTGAAAGCTTCTCTCATTTATTAAAAAAAAAGTGCCCAAGTGCACTTTTCCACCTATACTCCCTTTGGTTATTGTTTTGTAACTCCATATAAGCAAAGTTTCACTGCACCTGGTAAATATCTGTGGGGGCAGAATGACTCAGTCACTTAAATATGTAGCATGGTTCCCCCTATTTCTGCATTACAGCAACACCCCAGTCTGTGACTGAGCAAGTCACAGGCTGTCTTTCAGATGGTATTTAATAGGAGGTTCTCGCTGCTTGCTAAGAAGGATTCTTTGGCACTTTTCACAAAAGTAGGGCTATTAACCTCTTTGACCTGACCATATTCCACTATTCATTAAGCACCATGGGGGGAGGAACTAGTTTAGTACCGACTGAGAAGGAATAGTGCCACCCACTAAAGCAAAAACATCACACTTAGCAGCAGCCTGAGTATATACGTACATAGACATATGTGTGTTTATAGTATATATACACACAGTGTATGTTGAACAGAAACCAAGGAGTAATCTGATGTGGTAGTTATAATTCACCCTGTCTTAGATTAACATGTTACATCGTTCAGTGGCAAAACTGACAAGATGTTACATGATCATGTTTAGTCACATTGGGTATGTTGTAAACCAAATAAAGAATTTTCTCTGATGCTCAGAGTTTCAGCATTCAGGGAGAAACCCCTAGTCCACAACTGCAGTCTTAAACTGGTGAATTTACACCAGCAGAAAACTGAAGCAGAGGAATGAGGCCCACGTTATTTCTCCCATCCCACTGTTTCCTCTCTACATTATGGCTGCTAAGAAAAACTTTCCTGCTTGATATGTTTTCTTTCTGCCAGCTGCCACCTTAAATTAGCTTTTCTTATGCAATTCGGTAGTAAGAAACTTTCGCTTCATGTCAGGAGATACATTTAACGTGCTTCCAATACTCCAGCATAAGCAGCTATGACATGCAGGCAACTCTGAACATCCACAACCATCACCACCAATTACCCCCTTTATTAATCTGACCTTGCAGTGGATACCCAGGGAGAATTTCACTGTCAGTCTAACATTTCAGAGTTTCCTATGTTTAATGAATACATATATTTATTTATTTATTTATTTATTTACATATGTGTGTGTTGTGTTTCACATTTCACTTGTTTGCTGCCCTCTCAAACACCAGCTTCTTAATTTTAGCTGCTTTGGTAATAAGACATAAATCACTTTTTTATGGCTGCTGCACCACTTTTCTGCTAACAGCTGCCATATTGCATTAGGCTGCATTATACATGATGAAGAACGAGGGAGAGGTGGAGCACAACATGTGCAGCCTAACAAATTTATTATGCTGTTCAGTTGACAGGCCTATTCATCTTTCAACACTGAAAGTACAGTAAGTCCTACTAACCCAAACTAACAGCACTCCAGGAAAATGTTAAGAATGTAGATTATATACAAATCAGTAAACTCTGATACTGTGTATTCAGCTTGAATAATCTACTCCTTGATAATGGCACCGATGTATTTTAGGCATCTGCTACCCTTAGGATGCTTTTATGGAAAGGTATTTATAAATTCAATTTCCAAGCACAGCACAAAACTGTATCGAACAATTGAAGCCGTTAAGCTTGTGGTTATGTTCATACAGCTCAAAACCACTCAGGACTTGTCTTCACTGCAAGCTGTGGGGTGACACAGAGATACGACATCTCAGCTGAAGTAGCTTATGGCTTCCTAGTGCAAAGTGGGCATTCCCCAGGCCCACATTTTGGAAAAAGGTGAGTACCCACCTAGAATAATGCAGGAAGTCCCCAGGGTGCCAGAATTGCTGCTCTCCCTTGCCTGAAAAGCCAAGCCTCATTCCTGTGTTTTGAACAGATCATGCACAGTCTGAAGCATACGCAGTCATGTTTATCATTTCAGCGCAGCTGGGCTTCTTTGACACTAACACATATTTTTAAAATGGGCTGTAAAACCTGGCAAATGTGGAAACCTGTTTAAAAGCTCTGACCTCAAACCCATCAGGAGTTCTTACAGTTTTTTTTACTGATTCCTGAAATTGAAATTTCCAAGTGGAATTCTTCCAACAGAAGAAACGGTCATTTCTATATGAGAAAAAAAAAAAGGAAGTAATTAAAATATGTAAATTTGGAGTTATAGTATAGATTATTTAGGTTATAATAGTATGGACTGTAGAAGATTTTATAAGTGGAATGAAGTTTCAAGAAGCTCTTAAAAGAAATACTATTCTTCCTTTCCCATGTAAAGCCTCCTGCAGCTTCTGTACTTATTGGGAGTTTCTTAAATCATGGCATTGAGACTCCCTATTAAGGAATACACAAATTCAAACTTTTACAATTCAACCTTTTCCACTATTATCTTTACAGCAGCGATCATAGTGTAATAATGTTAATTATGTGCAAATGGTAATTGTAAAGGTTTTAATAGTGACGTCTGTAACTAGAAACGTTATTGATCATGACTACATTCGTATGTATAATCACATAGCGCTGGCTAAAACACCACAGTCCTAGACTGGCTTGTACTGAAATCTGAGTAAAACCTGGGCTGGACTCCTGAGGAAAAAAAAAAATCTTGTTTGGGTGCTTCTCAGAAAGTGGTAAATATCTCCCTTCCCCTCAAGAAACTAAAAAGTTGAGCAATGACTCTGTGTTATTTTATAGAACTATAAAGAAAAAATATTGAATCAAAACTTCATACGAAGTAATCCATGCTGGTTGGAATTGAGAACATTTGCAAAACAATGCTTGAAAGAAGACTTTGGCAGGTTTTTTGTTTTCCATCAGAATATCAGCACTATTGCACCTAATGAGGCCCTTTTATTTCTTGTGTATTGTGAGACCCATATACAATTCTTTCGGTCTTTGCTACTTCAAATGGCTCTGTATTTAACATACACGCCTCTTTTAGAATACTAGCCTGCTTTTTTGTGATTGTTTGACTTTTCCTGGCTTGGGGTGGGGTTTTTTGGGGGGGTTGGTTTTATTGTTCTGTTGTTTTTGGGGGAGGGGTGTGTGTGGAAACAGTATGTAGACTTGGGACAAACTGGGGAGATCTGTTTAAAAATCCACAATGCACCTAAGCACAGATTGTTTGTTTTCCATCTCTGTCACTAAGCTGTGCAGGTAGCCAGGATTTTCCCTCATGAAAGTTTTTTCATGATCCACAAATCATTTATACACAGAACTGAATAAGTAAGGGTCAATACCATGTCACAATATTTGGGCAATATCTCAAAGGGTCTGTCTCTGACACATGGGAGTTAAAGCTCCTGAAAATTTAGATTGTTTGCTAAGACTTAAAAGAGCATTGGACACCACTATGTCTGGTCAAATTTTCTGGCTGCAGTGAACAGTAAATAAGACCACATTTTTTGTTCTCTTCATCTTTAAAATTAAGTTCATGTGAGCTGCCTTCTGTACTAGCATACATGCTCAGAAAATCAAACACTACATAGGGGTGTTATTACTTACTCCCTCAGCACAGCCATACAAGACCTAAGCACATTTTGCTTTGAAAAGGTTAACCATCTCTGAACCTTATGAAGTGCTTTGAGTGTTAATGGTCTCTGTTCAGTTCTGTATTGCTTTGAAATAGACCAGCTTATGCATCTGTTTATTTGAACTTAGATTAGCTAACGCAGTTGTTTATTTTTCCTTAACTAGAGGACTAAAACACTTATTCTATATAGTTTTAATCATTAATTCCTAAGAAACACATTTTTTCAGCATAAGAACTTGGAAAAAGTTGCTTGCTTTGAGTGGGAAGAGTAAGATGATTTTATCCACATTTGGGTCTTATTGTTTTAAAAGTGGAAGAGAAATGACAAAATCTTGAGGCCATTACATATGTGCAAAATTATTTCTTTATTTCATTTTTTAACTTAGTGAAATGCATTAATTTATTTAAATTTTGTTTGGATAAAACTTTCCCTTGACACTATAGTCTATATATTTTAATTTGTTTTACTGCCTGGATGCTTTGCATAAAACCAAAACCAAAAAGTACACTCTCCAGCTATACATAAGAAGATTGTTAGTTAACCACTTTTTAACCTTTCCATTCTTATGTAAGGAAGCATCATCAGTATGAAAAAGCTTGCTGTAATTTCCTTGCAAGGAACAATCTTTAGAACAGCAGAATGAAAGTCTTGTGTTAAAAGAAACATTTTGAAACATCAGAAAAGAGCATATTGATTGTTTTCAAACAGAAACTTTCCAGTTCTCATTTTGCATTAAGGGTTTCTTTTGAAATGTACCTATATTCATCTTAAAAAGCCTACATGAAACGTCTTCTGAAATGACCTGAAATGACATTTCTTTCAAATTTGTGTGTTGCTGTTTGGCAAGAAAACTGACAAATTTTAATTCTGGGTGGACCAAAAGAATTTTTTTTTTTTATTGTTGTTGATTTTTTGGTTTGGCTAGCAAACAAATACAAATAAATAATTTTTTTATACAACTCTAGCCTTCAGATATAACTTCATCAGCAAAACTGTCCTTTCAGTTTTACACATGTAAACAACAAGTAACTGTATTTGTTTTCACAGGGTTACGTCATACTTATGCAAGAGAAAAAGGAGCAAGATTTCCTGTCAAAATAGTAAGAAAAAAAAAGGTTAAAAAAAAGAAAGGAAAACAAACTAGTGTAATAGAGCTCCATCTCTCCTGTGTGTTGCTTGACACAAGCTGAAACAAAACTGACTTGAGACTCTGCAGAAGCATAGTTTGGAAGCGAGAAAAATAAATTGAATCCTGCAGCAGTAGAGCAACTCCCCCAGACACTGCACTGGGAGGAATCAAGGGAGTTTTAAGGGGTTGTGGGTGGAAAAAAGGATTAGGAAGAGCCAGTGGGACTTGGCCGACCTTTGCTAACTTCCTGACCCCCACTTTCCACCCCTGGGAGCTGGGTTCTGGTCGTGGGAACAACACCTGCCTTTCCCAGACCCATCTCCACAGGGGCTGCTGCTGCCCCACGGGCATGCAGGGCCAGGAGCGACCACAGCAAGGGGAAAGCCTCCTGTGCTTCAGCTGCCCTGCTCTGGGGTCCACAGGGAGGGGGTAGCAGTGGGGTGAAAAACATCTGATGTGTGGTGAGCAATGCGGTTCATTGCTGAAGGTTTTTCTACAATTTCACCAAGCAAAGCATCCAGCCCCATCTCCTTGGGTAAGATCTCAGCTGGTGGGGTCCCAAGGGCCTGAACCAGAAAGACAGCACACAGGCAGAAGCTGTTATCATCTTTAACTGAACCCAAAGGTGGGTTTGGGTCACACAGGTGGACAGCAGAAGTTAGCCACATGTCTTTTTGTGTCATCTATAGCTATAGCATCAGTATTTCCCTTACACTAAATATTTAAAGCTATAAGCTACAAGAAATAGATAGGACTGAACAATATACGCAAACGGAATAATGAATGCACTTTCTGTATCACCCTATATCTCATACTGTAATGCAGAGAACTACAGTAAGTTACACACATATTTTAATACATGTGCACTACAGACTGAAAATGTATCCACACTTGGTCATCACCTATATTTCTGTCAATTTCTATATACACAGATTTTCATACATAGTCTTATGTGTGCACTCTGAGCACGTGTGAGTCTGCACACATGTATTTAATGTACATATTGGTTATCCTTAAATTCCTCCTTAGAGGAATATCATTTACCCTACAGTTGTTATAAATCACATACCATATGACATGTCAACACAGTGGTCATAAATGACCCAGTATCCATACAAAACACAGGCCGGTGACATACTACGATCAAAAATTTTGGCCCTGTAAGGTTGATTGCAGGCCCAGGGCAAAAGCTGAGAGGATTTCTGTTGAAGCACACTTCCCCTCCTTCCCTGCTTTCTATTCTTTCCTTTTGTTTTGCCCTTCCAATTTCCTCCTTTCTCCAGCTCACCTTTTTCCTTCTTCTGAGTAATACAACTATTGCATATTTTTCCAAGCCTATAATGCCTAATCAAATTAACAAATACTTATAGTAAGTTTACCATAGTTCTTTTTATATCTCTCTTGTGAATATTTCTCTCATTTCTATGACCTACATGGAAATAATATTTATATTTATTTGCTTTTTTTCAATGGGAAACTACTAGATTATTTGTTATGTAAGACAGGAAAGACTTGTAAATGTCTGGATACAGAAGAATTAAAAATAATATACAAATATTGTGTTATATTACACATACCCACACATACTTTGTATATCGAAACACAGGAAAGATGTTTTACCAAGGATAGCTTGCAACTTGCATTGCATCTCTATGCTTGCCTAGCCTAGTGTCAAATCAAAGTTAATTAAGTTACTGTAAAAGTCAGGTCTTCCTTTCTGTTTCTCTATTTGGTTTAGTAAGAGACAAAAACCCCCGCAGCTTTGGACCACCTTAATTACAGAAGTTGTACGTTTCAGAGAATCACAGAATATTCTGAGTTGGAAGGTACCCACAAGGATCATCGAGTCAAACTCTTAAGTGAATGGACCATACAGGCATCGGACCCATAATCTTGGTGTTATTAGCACCATGTTCTATCCAATGGAGCTAATCTCAGTTGTTCCCTCTTCCATCATGACTCCTGCATAATGTCAACCTACTTGCATGGCACAGTGAGGAGTAGATTCATAAACTCCTCAGCCCTTAAGAGCTGTGGGTACTACAGGTAGAGCAGAGAAGGGGAGGAAGCCTGTTCCCACCTCACTTGTGCTAGTGGGCAATTTGGATCAATTAGAAAGGAGATAACAGACTCAAAACACAGAAACACTCCTAACCTTTCATTGGCCTTTATTATTACTGTGCTATATATATATATCCCTTTTATTTTAATAAGTAGAATGCAATAATGCAATTAAGATACAGTGTGAACATACAATTATTCAATATTGAATTCTACATGCAAGTACTAGAACTTGAAGCGGAAAATTATTAATGCAAATAAAAACTGGACAGGTTGATGTCTGCAGATAACTACAGGTTCTGAGATAAACAGTGAAGCAACTCAACTGTCTGAAGAATCAGCAATGGGAGGGAAAGAACTGTCTCTCAGAATATCAGATCTTAGTGGTTACTGCAATCCCTATTAGGTAAATAAGATTTGGATCTGTCTAGAAATATATGAGAAGCAGTACAAGGAGAGACCTTCATTCTGATTTTGATCTTGCATCTTGAGACCTGTCTATGTCATGATTTTTCTGTCTCGATACATTTCTCTTCACACCTGCTGCCCCTTCCCCATCCTTGGAAGGTCAGAATTTGGCAGATAAGCACTTATTTAGGGTCCTGCCTGGCTGTTGGGCTCCTGTTGCGTTGAGAGCATAGTCCACACAGGTCACGGTCGTAGGCCTGATCTCGGATTGGTACTTTTCTTGTATAGCAAAAAAAGTGAGTTGAGGAGTTCCCAAAGTGAGTTGCCCTAGGTGGTAGTTAGGCTAATGACATAAAAGCGAAAGCTCTTTTTACAAGCCTTTAGTGAGAAATAAAACTGCAAATAAGTCGCCAAGATTGTTTTCAAGAAGGCAGGTCCAATAAGGTCTTATATCTCTATTTCAATAACAACACAGGAACCCGCTGTTTTATTGCAATGTGTTTTTAGAAACTTTGGGATGCTTCAGGTGGCTAAAAGTAATGCTGGAGCTTTAAGCAACAAATGCTTGGATGAGCTCAAACATTCCGGGTTTTCCTGTGCTTAATATGTTGCATTGCTATCTTGGTATGTAATGTCACAGATGGTAATATTAGTCATGAAAGAACAAAGAAGCCAAGTCCATAGACAAATTAAGGTGGTGGAGAGGCAGAGAGAGAGAAAGGAAAGAAAAGAAAGAGAGAGCAGTGAATGCCTACAGCAAAACAAGTTTTATTTTAAAGATTCATTATACAAACTGAACACCTCCTCAAGAGCTATGTGTTGGTAAGAGTAGCCATAGAAGGCTGTAAAACCTTAACCTGGCTGGTATCCACTGCAAAAAGTAGAGTAAGTAGTGTGATGAAAATACTTGGAAATGAATAGATGAACTTAATTTAACAATGGGCAGCCGTCCCACAAATTCCCATGCAAACCGGTGGTGGTTTCCTCCTGATTTTTTTTTTTAAATTAACTCTACAGCCTTTCTCCAACAAAAAGATTTAGAATGTTTGCCTCTAACTCCTTTGCGCCTTTCAAATGTCTTTTTTAACTATTCACATACAGTTCACATTACTTACCAAGAAGAGATAAAGGGAAACATTCAAAATTCTTAAGTTCAAGTATGAAAAGAAACAATAGAGCAGTGATTGAAGGCAAGTTATAAAGCCCATAAAACTACATGTACTGTATGGAGCTGTGAGGGAACCTCTTCCAGCTCAGCACACATGCTCACTAGGGCTTCTGCTTGCTAAGTTAACTCTTTCCATGATCCGAGGAAGTAGAGCTCATGTTAAAGGTAGAACACTTCCATGAAAGAAACACACCTCTTGAGCAATTTCTAAAGTCAAATTTGCACTACTATTGAAGTAATTTCAAGTGTAGAACTGTACCAGTGAAATTGCCCTTCTAATCTCTGAGTCATCTAAATATTTGGGAAGACATTGAGAAAGATAACAATTGGTCCAAAGAGCTATAAATGGACACAAATGAGAAATTTTGTGAAAGAGGAGTAAAATATTTCACCTGTAGTAAAATGTAACCATTTGTTCTTAAATTCAGCTTAGAAACATATTTCCCACTTTTCTTTTACACTTTCTGACTTCACAGAGTTTGGAGTATATATCATGACAATTTACAGGAGTTTGGTAGTTGAATTCTCAAGAAGGAAGGACAGAAAAGTGTGGCTTACATAAGGCAATACAAATGAACAAAACTATTTTTAGGCTAAGCAGTAGGAAATATTTCCAACACTGATTTTATTGTGCTGTGGAATTTAGTCTTCAAGTGAAAGGATAGATGCCTAACAGCCTGAGATAGAAAATACTATATACAGAGAGTACACGTTCACTGGCAAGGAAATGCATAATTTAATAGGTCTTTTCCATTTCTATGATAATATAACTTGGGGTTGTTCCAACAAGTAAGGTAAAAGGAAAGATATATTGAACTTCTACATCTCTTTCACAAAGCACTTGACCTATCTTGGCACACAGAGACATGTATATTGAAGTTATTTTGTTTTAAAGATTTTACTGTTTGGAAGGATAATTGATCATTCTGTAGAGACTGGACAAATATAGTGAATGCAGAAATAATGGTAAGTGTTTCCTTCTCCCTTTAATGCTATTTATTTTATAATCCATAATTGACTGTCTTGCTGAACTGCTTGGATTTCCTTGAAAGAGCAAACTAAGTTGCATTGTGCATGATGATTTTGTAATCTTCCTCACATTTGTCATACATAATTCTCATTGTCTGTACCCAGTGGTTTTACATAGCCGTAAAGTAGAAAGTCAGATTTTTATTTATCACTTTGTTTTATCCTACACTTAAGGGCTAAGACAGAAACCTACAGTCGCTCCTCTGATACTGCAAGAACTTAAGAATAAACAGAAATTGGGCCCATTCAAAGCCTTCTATTAAACTAAAAGTCTAGAGTGTGGATAAACTTTTTTAAAGACCCAATTCAACATTTGGCAGAAATACATTTTACTGACATAAACTCAAAGGGTTTACATGGTTACAATGACTGTTTCTGAGTGATTTGGGACAACATAAACATCATCTCAGTCTTTCTGCAAAACAAGAATACAGGAAAATTAATCTTTGGTCAACTGCAAATGTATTCCAACTAAGTAACACAACATAGAAGTCCACTCTATGTTTCAACGTGCTAGATGCATAGGCACAAAAGTTGACCATTCGCAACATTGACACGAGAGGATCCCCTGCCTCCCAACATTCTCTCTGATGTAATCTGTACGGTTGGGCTAACTCAGACATCTTTTGCCAGACCATGAATCTTGTTAACTATACTTCAGGAAAAAGTACGAAGAACTGCTTCTGCTCCCGAACAAACTTCAATCCTTGGATATCAATGTTTATTTCCATTCAGGATTATACTTCTTTCCAGTGAAAAGTGAGATTTTAGAATCTTACTTCTTAAAATAACAAAATGTCAAAATGTGCATGGGTAAATAACCTCACTGTCCTTCACACTAGGATGTACACTTTGTAAGAACTGGATTCACATGGATGTCTAAAGAAGGGGAAGGTTGGAAAAGAATTTTTATATATGTATATCCAAACAATGTAGATTTTATGAAAATCTATCAGGGAAGGAAAAAACCCCAAACAAAGAGGAAAAAAAGAAACTCAAAAAAATACAACATGATCTTGACCACCTTCCGGTGTCAGAATTTAGGTGTCAGAATTTAATGTGTTATGGCCAGCTGACTGTCTAGCACATATCAGATTGTGGGACATGGTTATTACCATGGATCCCAAAACCCATACTGTTGTAAAACACTTAGTTGCATATTTAAGTAAGCTCAAGAAATACTTCTCCTGTAGCTTAAGTATGAATACTATGACAGTTCTGAAGATTAGGTGTCAGAATTAACAGTACATCACAGCGTCCTGTTAGAGAAGGTGTTCTTACAGCACATGAAATATAGGGTTATCCACTGTAAGGTTTACTGTAGGTAGTAAAAAAGTTTAAAGGTTCTCTTTTGTGACATTTCAGGATTTGACACACATGAACAATATCCTAAGGATATTGTCTTTAATATTCCAAGTTACAGATAGTTCCTTTTTCTTGAAAGAGATTTGAGCCTTCTGTCTAAGTATTTGTGTTTGTTTGTGGAGAATTCATACCACTGGTTAGAATATATTACTTAAACAATACCCTTAGAAAACAAAACAAACCAAAAAGCCTCAAACCCCACAACTTCTACTTCGCTATTTTTCCCTTTTTTTTTTTTTTTTTTTTCCAATTGGGATCCATAGAGCAATATTACTTCATTTACATGCTATTGTAATTCTATGTGGTCCTGGAGGGAATAGGAATCATTTTGTCTTCTTTGACACTTCTAAGATTAAAGATCTGGTTTTTTCACCTGATCTGACAGTCATAATCCCAGAGACAGCATGGCATGCATTGCGCTTGGGTTTCTTTTCTATCTCAGCATCACCTTGAGAACAATGGAAAATATGGACTATGAACACATAGATCAGTTTCTGAACTTATATCATTTATCAACTCACATGTGAGGTCATCAGATACAGATGGCTTACATGATGCTTTTTGTTGACTGTCCTGATAGCCAAAGATGTCAGCTGCCGGCCCTTGAAGCTATGCAAGAAAGCTACCTCTACAGAGAATTCGTCCGTATGTGCGTTAGTGATTCTCTTGTCTCTCAGCAGACAGTACACACAGATAGGATGTACTCTCCATCAGAAGCAGGACAGTTCCTCTTGGAGATAAAGCTTACTGTGCTTGTCTGACTTAGATGGGAACCGTGTCAGACACTTTGAGTGCTGTGATCTCTGTTGAAGAGGTAGTGCCCAAAGTGTCCTGCGCAGTCATTGCTTTACTGACCTCCCTCTCGTTTTTGATACCAAGAACAGCCTGCCAAAGAGGCTTCTTTTTGCCCATGTTTCTTCCCAGTGTCTGGACTTCTGTCCCTTTCCATATCACAGACATGGGGAGTGGACACAGAAGAAGGGAGACAAGCTATTCCAAGTAGATATGGCAGCAAATTGGGGCCACTACTATGGGAATGAGGCCATAGAAAACTTCAGTGACAGCTTGAGAAGGGCATACAGCAGCTACTAGGCAGATAAACTATATATATTACATCTTTTAAGTGTGCCAGGAAAACGCTGCTGTTCTTCCTTACAGAGAACAAGGAACTACAGGTTTCTAAGCTAAGTTCAAGCCTTTGGTTGCTTGATTATTTTTTATCAACCTTGTAAGAACTAGAATATCTTACTCTTTCCTCTAGTATGGACAGCTGGGCTTTCCCCCAATAAAAAAAAGAAATTGTTTTGACAGAGCTGGAGAGCTGTAGGTCTAGAGGAATCATCATGTTTGAGGTTTTGCTGTTTCAATATTGATCTCTCCTGCTTTATTCCAAAAGGTGCTAAACAAAACATCCTTGATTACATTATCAGTTTTCCCTCCCCTCACCTCTTGAATAGGACTTGAATAGAAGAATGGACTAGATGACCCTGTAAGGCCCCTTCCAACCTAATTTTTCTGCTGTTCTATGTGATACAAACCCCTCTGTACTTCATAGAAGAAAGGTGGGTCTGTGTTCCTCCTGGAAATGTCAGTCTGCAAAATGATTCAGCAGGGTACATGACAGGATAAAGAGGTGACAGGTCCAAGACCCTTTGCAACACATTCTGCCTTTGTCTACATCCAAGCATCCTCAATTTCTGGGGAGAAAGGTGTGGAGAGATATAGTTAAAAGCATGGCAGCTGATGGAGGCCCTAAAGATGTCAGAGATGTGACAACACCACAGACTTGGATAGCTTTCAGGTCTGCAAATCATCCATACATTTGGGCACAACCTGCTGCACTTTTGCCCTGCCACACGGCCTTTTATGAGAGGGGGACTGGCTGTCCTGCAGCTGTAGCTTCCAAATCTCTTTATGACTTTTCTTAAGGGGACATGAGGGCCAAGGAAAACCCACCTGGTTGAGGTTGTCAGCCAAGGGAACACTGTTGACAGATCGGGGCCAACCTTCCTGCTGAGACTCTCAACAGAAGAGGAAGCAAGAGGCACACATGTCTCATATGCCTGTGGCTTTTCTTGGACTAACTTGATCCCTGAAGCCTGCAGGAAAGCAGAGCTCAGGAGGCAAACAGCTCCAAAAGTAAATGTCGCCTGGGGACTTGGCTGGGAGTTAGACAGACATATTACAGATCCAAAGTGTAAATCTAAAATTTTGAAATAAAGTTTGGAATTTTCCTGAGAAAAGCTTGGCCACCAGGAGGTCAGGCTGTAATGCCAATGCCAGAGGAGGCAGAAAAAACTGGACTGAACTTCAACAAGCAAGATATTCCCTGATTGCCAGTGATTGACAAGCCTGGCTTCAGCCCCACTCCTTGAACACACCAGAACAGCTATGAGAAAAACGCACCTACTGTAAAAAATACAGGAGTTCAGTGGGTGGTGAGTCTGCTTTTCACTCAGGAACCCCTTAGGAGTCAGCTAGGAGCAGCACACGGGTCTCAGTAGCAGCAGAGGCTGCAGTTGAGAAAACAAAGTTGAAAACAAACAGCTGCATAATGTATTGCAGTAAGGCTTTCACAGCACAGAGATAGTGGGTCATAAACAAGTCCCCCAGTAACTGGATATTATCCAACAAGGCACAAGGCCTAAAAAGAACTATTTGTTTTTTTACTCTTCATGGGACGAAATGCACACTGCAGGAAAATCCCGTTCAAATCAACATAGCGTCATGGAAACCACGAGACCATCAATAAAAGTAATAAATGGAAAGGGTTATAATAATATATACTTAGCACTTTACATTTTCAAAGTGCTGACAGGACATTAATCCTCAAAATACCCTTGTGAGGGCAAAGGCAGCTTTAACATTTTGAGGTGGGCTTGCGAAACAATTTTTGGTCTCAAATTGATCTGACCTGACTTCTGTTCACTAGGATCATACTACTCAAAGTTAAATTGTAGTATAGTATTTTCACACCAGATAACATCATGCTTCATTGTTTCTCCTTCTCTGAATATGAGAAGCAGAGCCCAGTCGGTGTTTGCTACACTACACATTAATGCTAGCACTGTAAAACTGCTTTCTAAGGTCAGTTTTTCCTCTCAGCTTGGGCCTATGGCCCACTGTATTTATTATCAATGGAGAATCTTATTGCATTCAATTACTCAGCTAACCATTTTCTCATTTACATAACTATGCAAAACACAGTTGCCAGCAATTCATATATCAGAATATGCAGATTAGTCATTTCCAATGAACTGAGAGGAGAATTGCCTCCAAGACAGTCAGGAAGGAAAACAAGAGTTATATTTTATGACTTCAAAGGGCTGCTTTTTATCTTTTACAGATTATTTGTTCAACTGCAGTTTTGAATTAGCTCTGCCTCTCCTTTAGCTCAGGTCAGGGACAGGGAATGAGGGCTGCAGTCAGTTGTTCAGTTTGTTGCACATTTTTGCTCCTATTTCCAGTTGTTTTCATTGGGGTTGGGATTATTCTTCTACCTCTGTTATTGTTCATGATCTCAGTAAGTCAAAATGTCATAAATGCTGTATAATCATATGTAGCTGTGCAGGATGGGTTTCATTAAAAGCATATGAAATGAAGTAGATGGCTATAAATAGAGCACCTGTGTCAAAAGCACAAACGCTAGGATTTTTTTTTTTAATTAAAAAAAAAAGGAAAAAACTGAGTCAAAAATTTTAGCTTCAAGAGGACCTTGAGATTAGCTCAGTTGGTTAGAGCATAGTGCTAATAACACCAAGGTCATGGGGTTGATCCCTGTACGGGCAATTCACTTACAAGTTGGACTTGATGATCCTTGTCGGTCCCTGCCAACTCAGAACTTTCTGTCATTCTGTGAAATTACAGAAATGATTAATCAAAACCAAAACTATGACAGGTGAGTTTGTGGCTGTAGGAAGAGGAAAGATGGAGAAAGAATAGAGATCTAGAGACCACATAGACATGTAGTTCCTAAACATATGTGTTGCACTCCAGATTTTAAGCCATAACCTGCCCAGAGTGGTTACATTTTATTTAAGACTTTTTAAAAAGCCTTTTGGTTTGTTATAACCTCGAATTCTCCTGTGGAGAAAGAGTCACACACTTTTGTCTAAGGGAAATTCTTTTAATTTAGTGAGGAAAATAAGATATTTTGGCAAAATGTTTTACAGGAATAAAATAAAACCAAGAAAAAATATTTCACTAAAACACTCATCACAGGAAACACCCACTACAAATAATCAATATACCTCAATCAGCTTTAGTAGAACACAGTCCATTGGTTTTAAGCTACCCACAAGAGAAGGAAAGGAGTAAAAGAAGAAGACAGTTAAAAGAGTAAAGAAAGAGAGATGAAAGAGAGAAGGAGAGAGAGGACAGGAAAAATGGTTACGAACAAGATTCGATGATTTACATGGTGAAGGCAGCAGGAGAAAAGAGAGAGAGAGCTCACATGGAGTCTCATGTATTTATAGAGTTCCATTTTCCCTCCCAGGCAGGATATCCAGTCTGTGCCTTCCAGGCCAGAGTGAGGTGTGCTGTAGTCAGTCACAGGCTCCAGGGGTGTGGTGTGGGTGGGCTACCAGGCAGGTCTGCCTTGGCCGACAGCCCGGCTGCAGGGCCTTCAGTGATGCCACGGGCTCTGCACGGGCTGAACCCTGTCGGCTGCAGGACCTTCCGGCTCTGCTGTATGTTCTCAGCACAGGCCTTATGTGCAGGTCTTACCATAGTCCTGCAGGTACATGCCCAGCCCTTCCCCACACACACTGACAGTGAGTTGGTTCCAACCCATATCAATAATTCAGTGAGATTTGGATCCAGTATCTCACAGGCAGTTCAGTGGATATTATATTCAGCCCAGCTATATGATATGTTCCGCCCGTATAACTTTAAAACTGAATGAGGAACTACTCAAGAAGCAGGCTTTTATAAATATTGAGACTAACAGCATCCAGTGTTCTAAACGCTACTGCATATGATAAAGAGTAAGAATGCTCACTATAAGTAATAGGTAACTAAACAGATCTTAAAAAAACTATCTCACACCCGCCCCTCCCCAAACAAAACAACACTCATGCCAGCATAAAGTGAGATTTCCTGAAAAAGGGAAGATTTGTTCTTTTACAGAATTTATTAGGAATGTTCTTATGAGAAAAAGAAGTTTGAACTAAGCAATGTCCTTCTTTAGAATCATGGACTTACAGTAACTTGCATAAAAATGCCATCGACCACCCATAAGAAGAATGACTAAACAATACATTGGTAGCAAGAATTGTGGAATGACATATGCTTCCAAACTATGGCACAAGCAAATGTTTTGTGGAGGCTTATAGGGGGTTTATGCATGGGCACTGAGGACAGGGAGGGAGACTGTAATTATGGTCTGCCAGATCTTGCTATGCTGGAGATTCCTAAATGCATCTATAACATCCAGCAGAAGATTTCTAGCAGACCTCTGGCTTGGGTCCCTCTACACTGCTCGACTAATTAGTAGTGATATTGAGAGGCTAAAAAGAATTTGAAATTACCAACCACATCATATCTCTTATTGGGAAATCACCTCAGTGAATACAATCCAACAAGCTAAATGTCCTGACAGTGCCCTAAAATTTCTTTTCTGATGACAATTAGATGAAAAGCAATGAAAATTCTGTCTGCACACAGGTTGTTGGGCACAATATTTCAGTGACCCAAGCAGATCCCAGACAGATAATAACTATTGCTTTCATTTCTCCAAACTATGAGTTCAGAAGTTTAAACTGATACAAATAGGGTGTTTTGTTTTTGTAAGCTCTCTCTTCTGCTTATCTTTATATTTTATGCTGTGCTTATTGCAGTGGTATTCCTCCTAGGCTACTCTTCCCACAAAACACTCTTGGCAAACTCCTAATGATCCATTCATCCTGTGTCTTGATATTAAAGACCTCATGCAAGACATGATAAACACTAAGGCAATTAGCTACACCACCTGCCCCATTCCACTTACTTACCTGATGCTACAGGAGACACCATCACATCAACAAGAACCACAAACCTGAATCCAAATCCGGACCAATAAGATGCCCTTCTACAAACTTCCAATTATGTTTATTTTTGGCTACTGAAAAAGACAATCTTCCTTCTTGCATCCTATTGGTTTATCCCAGGAAGTATTTAGAACTAGAAAATGGAAAAACTTCACTACAAACTATCACAGAAAGATGAAATAAAAAAAAAAAGCGCACAACAAAACACATAAATTGCAAAAAAACATGTGCCCTTCAGCCAGTCGGAGTAGCAGAAATGTGGACATTACTTTGGAAGAAAGGACTTCTATTTTGTGGCAAAACTGAATATATAACTCGTGCTTTCTACTAAGTAAACCCTAAACAGTATATATAATGCATATGCATATTTGAGGTTGCATGTTGGCTGGGGGATAAAAAAATACAACCAACCAAAACCAGACATTCCTTGCTTCAAAATGGAAGTACGTATTTACTGTTTTAAGAGGGAACAACTAAAGATCTCCTTACTTAAAACTGTTCCCACAAAAAAAAATATATTAGCCCAGTTACCCCAACACTTGCAAAAGAGTTGAATGGAACAAAAAAATATAGATGTAAGGCAAGTATAGGGTCCCTACATACCACTTATGGAAAAAATATGCTTATTACTGCAGATTGTATTCCTACCCAGTTGTTACTAGTTTCAGTGAAAATACTTCCACTGCTTTAAGGTACATAAGTCTGTCTGAGGAAAATATGTTAAAATACACAGCTGTAAGAATTTGCATACTTTCAGTGATTTTAATAAGAATCAATGACAAGCATTAAGTATTCACTTAGGAATCCTGCTAACTGGGAGCCATAGTGTATTATTTCTGTAAAAATGGAATATAAATAATATTGTTAGGTTGAGTACTGTAACATTCAGTGGCTATTCTACTGTAGGCTAGCTAACAATACTTTCTGGAGGATCAATATGTGTAATGCTATTTAGATCTGTGCAACAAGAGAAATTACAATACTTATAAGGATAACTGTATTACTTAACATAGCACTGGTAAATACTAGAACCACAGATATGTTACTTTTATATTTCTATTATCATGGTACTAAAATCATGGAGCAAATTAAAAAGCTCTTGTGACAAACCTTTAGGAAAAAATCTACGTCAAGTGAAATAATAGAAGAACTTTTACTTCTAGCACTTTTGGAAGAAGTGTGAGCTTTGTACTTAGCACTGCTTCTGATCTGAAAATTTTGTTCAGCAAGCAAATCTTTTATTAAAAGATAGTGGGACAGACAACAATTTTACACATTCACTTTCTTTCATTTCCTCACCCTAGGAGAGAATTATATGAAACACACTCAAATTTTCTAAATTTTGCAAAATCCTATATTATCAATTGTTAAAAGACAGCAATTAAAAAAAAAAAAGGTATATGGTACTATTTTTTGTGGACACATTGTAAACCCACTGGAAGATTAATTCTAAATTCACTCTCCAGGACACTTTCATTGTTGAACCTTAATTTCTTGTTTCCACTCAATCATACTTCCTCTCTTACTATCAAATTAGGGCAATTTCTCTAATAATTACTAGATAATGACTGAAATCACACAGAGGCCAAGGCAGCAGAATGGAGAAAAGCTGTGCTCAGTGTTGGATCACATGGTTTTCCCTTTGGACCCAGTATCTTGGTAGATATAAATGGAAGAAAAGTCTAATTTTCATGGAATCATAGAATTACAAAATTATTTGAATTATTAGAATGGTTTGTGTTGGAAGGGACCTTACAGATCATCTAGTTTCATCCCCCCTGCCATGGGCAGGGATGCCACTCACTGCCCCAGTTTGCTCAGTGCCCCATCCAACCTGGCCTTGAACACTGCCAGGGATGGGGCATCCACAACTTCTCTGGGCAATCTCTTCAAGTTTCTCAACAACCTCACAGTAAAAAAAAAAAATCTTCCTTATGTCCAGCCTAAATCTATCTTCTTTCAGTTTAAAACCATTGTCCATTATCCTGTCACTGCAGGCCTTGGTAAAAATTTTCTCTCCGTCTTTCTTATAAGCCCCCTTTATATACTGAAAATGCTACAGTAAGCTCAGCCCAGAGCCTTGTCGTCTCCAGGCTGAACAACCCCAATTCTCTCAGCCTGTCCTCACAGGAGAGGTGCCCTAGCACTCTGAGCGTCTTTTGGGCCTTCTCTGGACTCGCTCTAAAAGGTCCATATCTTGTGCTGGGGATCCTAGACCTGGATGTAGTACTCCAAGCGGAGTCTCAGGAGAGGAAAGATATTTTCACAATTAACTGCATGTAGACATTGTATGCAGAAGAAGCTGACAAAGACACCATTCACTGTGTAATCATTAGCCAGATCAGAAAACAAAAAAAATATTTTTAATCTTTGTGGTTAAGCTGTGTGCTCCATTTCCCTTAGGCGAGCAATTTGTTGCACAATTTATGCTAAATGAAGTGTTCTCCAATTCACAGTGTATTGTTTCATAAAAAGAGGGACAATGCACACGGTATGTGCCCATCCCTCAGACCAGTTCACATGACACAAGACAACCTTCACCTACTATTAGCAACAGTGCTATAGCTTAGCAATATTTGTTTCTAAATATCTAACCTGAATGCAGTCACACCAGGCAAGTCGGACCAAGAGATTTTACTCCTTTATAAATATGAATGGCTGAAAAAAAAGTGTCAACAATAACAAAAAATGCCATACACTTTCCACAAACTGGGATTCTTTGGCAGATGACGTAAATCTTTTGTTCTACAGTGGATTGCAATTATCTAAACAAAAGGATTACAACTGCCAACTGATTTTTGGTAGTAATACTGAAAACTGACAGAAGTTTCAGTAAGAGATTTGCCAGTTGGCACAATAAAGAAGGGAAACCCCTCCAACAGGCAGCACATGATAGAATTCCTCCCTCCCAAACACACAGAAGCTGCAGCGCTTACTTGGGATTTTCTTCTTTCCTTTTCCTTACACTGAGGCAGCTTCCACAGCTTATATTCAGGTCCTCAAAACTTGCTCTTGTTTCAATGCTACAAATACAGAACAATTATGCTTATGTGAACCGGCATCAAGAAGAGAACATGGCAGAGAGCATAAACTGAAAAATAGCTTGTTTTCCTGATTCATGAGCTCATAACTTATCTCAAACCAGTTACTCAGGGCAAAACATCCCTTCTGTTCCCCATGCGCATCCTGTGAGATGGCTCCCACTATGATGCAGCATCACAGTCAGCCCTGGGAAATTCTTATGAAGCATTTGGAGCTACATCACCAGAGCAAAGGGTGGTATGGGACTGTTTAATTTCAGAAAATGGCAGTGTTGGACTTACAATAGGGTGACAGGATTTATCAGAAGAATTTATTTCCATGCTATGGACTTGTGGCCTAATGAATTGGAAAATATTTGTCTATATTCTCTGCTTAAGCTCTAAATTAGGCTGACACCTTTTATTAAAAATGCCAATTTTATGAACTGAAATACATGACATGCTATTGCCTGATTGACAATACAGGTTTCCTTGCAGTTCTGTGTATAATAACATTGGGGCCATAACAAAGGGCTATAAAGTCTCCACAGATGAAACTCTTATATCCTGAATAGTGTTTTCAGTACATTGTCTGCATTGTTTCCATGTAAATCAACAAGTATATTGATTAATGCTTGCAGGGGTATAGTGTTAAGTTTATATTCTAAATTCTTATTTATCTGTTTACAGTGCCTGAAAAAAATAGTCTGCTGTCTGTTCTTTTAGCTTCCAGCTGATAAGGTAGGGATTTAACATTGTCTCAGTTTTCAAGAAGTGCAAGAAGGATGACAAATTGAAAGGCCTGTTGGTGTCACTGCAGTGACCAGTAAAATTATGGAGATTATTCTGGGATGTATCGGAAAATACCTGAAGGACAGCGCAGACATCAGTCACATCCAGCATGGCTCCAAGAGAGGAAAGTCCTGCTTGTCAAACTTAATTTTCTTTTATGACATGGTGACCCACCTAGGTGATCAAGAGAAGCCAGTTGATGTAGTCTGTTTTGATTTCAGCAAAGCTTTCGATACTGTCTCTCACAGTATCCTTCTGGACAAAATACACCATGTGGTGGGTGGGCAACTGGCTCAGGGGTCAGGCACAAAGGATTTTAGCAAGTGGGGTAACATGAGACTGGTAACTACTCCTTAGTGGGGTTCCACAGGACTCCATCTTAATACCACTTCTCTTTAACATCTTCATAAATGACTTGGATGCAGGACTTGAAGGCACATTAAGCAAGTTTGCCAGTTATAGTAGATTGGGAGGAGCTGTTGACTCCCTCAAAGGCAGGGAGGACACACAGAGAGACTTCGACAAATTAAAGGGGCTGGACAATCCGCAACCCTATGAACAACGACAAGTGTTGGATTCTGCACCTGGGATGGGGCAACCATGGATGTACAGACAGACTGGGGAATGAGATGCTGGAAAGCAGTGCTGTACAAAGGGACCTGGGGGTCCTGGTCAATGGCCAGCTGAATATGAGTCAGCAGTGCCCTGGCAGTCAGGAGGGCCAACCATGTCCTGGGGGGCATCAGGCAAAGCATTGTAAGCCGCTCGAGGGAGGGAATTGTCCCACTCTGCTCTGCACTGGGGTGGCCTCATGTGAAGTTCTGTGTGCAGAACTTACGAAACATATAAAGCAATTAGAGAGTGTCCAAAGGATAGCTGTGAAAATGGCCAAGAGTCTTGAGGGGAAGCCATACAAGGAGTGCCTGAGGTCACTTGGTCTGTTCAGCCTGGAGAAGAGGAGACTGAGGGGAGACCTCAAAGCTATCTAGAGCTTCCTCACAAGGGGAAGGCACTGATCTCTTCTTTCTGGTGACAATGATAGACCCCAAGGGAACAGTAAGACATTGTGTTAGAGGAGGTTTATGTTGGAGCTAGGAAAAGATTCTTCACTTAGAGAATGGTTGGACATNAGCAATTAGAGAGTGTCCAAAGGATAGCTGTGAAAATGGTCAAGAGTCTTGAGGGGAAGCCATACAAGGAGTGTCTGAGGTCACTTGGTCTGTTCAGCCTGGAGAAGAGGAGACTGAGGGGAGACCTCAAAGCTATCTAGAGCTTCCTCACNCTCAAAGCTATCTAAAGCTTCCTCACAAGGGGAAGGCACTGATCTCTTCTTTCTGGTGACAATGATAGACCCCAAGGGAACAGTAAGACATTGTGTTAGAGGAGGTTTATGTTGGAGCTAGGAAAAGATTCTTCACTTAGAGAATGGTTGGACATTGGAACAGGGTCCCCAGGGAGGTGTTCACAGTAACAAGCCTGTGAGAGTTCAGGAAGCATTTAGACAGTGCTCTCAGGCACACGGTGTGTTTGTTGGTGCTGTCCTGTGCAGTACTGCGACTCAGACTTCGACGATTCTTGCGGGTCCCTTCCAACTGAGGATATTCTATGATTCTATTATTAAGAGGAAATTTCATTGAACTAGGGCTTTCATTCTTGGAGTTTTTAGAGGAGAGAAGACTACTTGGGGAACTTTAAGGTTTTTTAATGGAGGAAAATCAAATAGTGCCTATGCACAACCTTCTGACTCCATGTCGCTAAGAGAAAAGCAGCATGAACTGTGAGAGCTGCGCCTAAAGGACTTCTTGCAGCATCTGCTGGAGATATTCTAAAGAGTAATGCTACTTTGCAGTGTAAAGAAATTATTTGATAATACTCACTCTGTAGCTTGGAGAGTCAGATAAAGGCAGCAAGAAGAGATTTAATTTACACCTCAGGGGCTCACAGTTGTGTTCTGCTAATGAAGCAATCTGACTGTTAGCTTTTCTTGCTGAAAAATATAAAGACTGATAGGTCATCATTATTATCAGTAGTTTCAGGGATGACATACATATTCTGTGCCTGAGATTTTGCCTAGAGCTATATGAATCTAAATGGTCAAGTAATACAATCCAGCCAATTCTGTGCTAGAGGGGCTAAAGGAAAAGTGAAACCAGCAGCATTACAAGTCATGAAAGATTAATTTTCTAAATTCCCATTTCCTTAAATAGATTCAATGAAAATTCTCCCAAGAATCAATTCACATCAAGTGATAACAGGGTAAAATATTGTTCAAAATAAACATAAACAAAACAAAATTAATCCATATCCCTTAAATCTCCAACTATTTGTGTTAATTTTGAAGGAGCTGCCAAAACCTCTGCAGCTTCCTGAATGAACTGTTATTACTTATGTTATGCTCATGCAGCTTAACCTGGACATTCCACAGCAGAGGAATGAAACATCACTGATTACAAATATAATATTTTTCTATGTTTGCTGAATACTGCAGGTATGACAGTAAGAGAAGCACACCATGCACAGAGGTGCCTCAACATGGGAATTCTAGTCTCCTCATGAACTGCCTTCCTCCTCCCCTGTGAACTGCTTGTATCCATTTTTTTTGACCATCTTATATTTTGCGTTTCCTCTTCCCTCCTCTGCCCACAACAGTTCCTAAAGGTCCCTTTAAAGAAAAAGTTTTCATTTCCCTCTGCACATGAAGATATGCAGACTCACTCATCTGTCACTTAATGGTGTTTAAATTGGTGATGTTATACCAGTGTTAAGGTGGTGTGAAAGGGCAGTTTGGCTCTGTCTAGTCTTCATCTGTTCAAGCTCATACCAGTACACTGAGTTCCAAATAATTAGGAGCTTCTCTCCAGCTGGTGTTTTGGTAGAAAAGGTGGTTGAGCAACCAGTCTGGATTTTCCTCCATCTGAAAGAGCCTGAAGATGCCTTGAACATTACATACACTTTCCTAATATGTTTTCAGTGTCGGCTATAGCACAGCAGTGGGTGGAATGACAAATAGGTATTCTTTGGGAACAAATTGCCACTGTCAGGGTTCAGAGGAGTTCAGAGCAGTAAATTTATATTTATTTACTGGTGCTTTTCACTGTTTACCAGGATTTTTCTCCTGTCCAATTCATGCAGCTATACTCAGAGGAGAACTCCCTCTGTTTTGCTGCCAGATCTCCACTGGACTTTATCTCCCTCAAAGTCTGCACACTGATGAAGGAATATAGGGACTTTGAGTGATATTTCTCATATTCATATGGTCCTATTAGTGATCTGCTGTGTCACCTTTCTATGCAGACTTTTTGGAGACAGCATGAAGCACAAGGTTAATTGGGTCTGTATTACACAACTTAATGTTACTGATTAGATTTATTTCCTTTAAAACTTAGAGATATATTTCTCTGTAATAGGTTGTGAAGCAACAAATGGCTAAGATGTCAAACTTGCTCACCTCTCAACCTCTCCTTTAAATTAGTAAATTTTAAAAATGCAAAGGGAGTATGAGGGCTGAAACCAATCAATGGAAAACTTAGCATGCTCTTATATAGGCTTCTGGATATTATAATTCTGTTTCCATTGGACTTCTCTCGAAAAATTCAGGTGGTTTCTGTTAATAGCTAGAGCATAGTGAAGATTTCTAATTTAATATCTGAAAGACTGTTTCAAAGAATGACTACATTAACAAGTATTACCAGCTTCCTGCTCAGACTAAAAGGAATTTATTCTTCTAATACACCTAACTCCAGGCTGAGATTTTTTCCCATCTTCTGCCTCCTCTTGTCTTCATTTCCTTGGGTTTCACAAATACAGAGTAACAATTAGTTATGACTCAGACCAAGGTGGTTAACACTGTACTATTAATAAAACCTTTCTGGGGAATAATAAACTACTTTTGCATTCACAGAGTACATAGGTAGCAATATTTATCCATGCATTATATATCGGGAGATGACGAGCCGGATAGGGAAGATTATATGAGTGTGGATAAATTAAGAACAGATGAATACCTCACCTTAAAAATCAAACTACACATGGATTTTTTTTTCCCTTTGGAGTCTTTAAAGTGTTCTTTTCCTTTCTCTCCTCACCTCTTTAGTTATTTATACAATTCTTGCAATGCTCCCTCTGCATTTCCAAGCTTCATTCAATTATAACATTATGGGAGGAAAACTGAAACAAGAAGTATCACCCCTAAAATAACAATAACAACAGATTTGCAGAGGAGAGAGGATATGGTAAATGCTTGATTAAAACAATTTCCAACATTGTTATTTGCACTTTCATTATTCATCTGGAGGAAAAAGTGATAAAGTCAGTAAAGGTTCATTGCATGCTATTTAGACATAGAGAAATATCAAGAAACTCTTTCCACAAACACATTAGGACTGGAGCAAACCTAATATATTGTCAATAACTGTGGCTCACATAGACCTTGCAATCATATCTTTGAACATACAGAAAGTAAAACTGCAAATGAGTTCATATATAAGTATTTAAATGGCTGTCCTTAGGTGATAAAGAATCAATAATATTATTGGATCACACAGTGACATTAAACACCAGCTTCAGAACAGTGTGGCTTAGTGGTGGAATAATTTATTTAGGCACATTGTCTCATCCACAGCAATGACAAAATGTGTATTAATTTAAGTGGTGCTCAGATCTCATCCCCAAAGTGCCACTAGCTTTATTAAAGCATGGCCTAAACAGGGGTTTACAACAGTCTTGCTGAAAACACACACACAAGGAAAAACCCTAAAACTTCAAAATCTCAACCCTCTGAGACAACCTATTAAATAATGTTAAACAATCCATCAAATAGTCCTGAATTTGTTGTTTAATTTAATTTTAAATAAGATGGCACTAGATCTGATGAAAAGAAAGTGGCAATGTTTTTCATCGGCAGTAAAATTTCAGTGGGAAAATGGTCTGTATTTTCAATAAACACTTCAGCACAGCTGCAACTCTCTGATTCAAATATTTGAAATACTGAAGTAGCTTTGCTATTTAAATTATGGATTTCACAAAGGAACCAGGATATATCTGAATGAAAATTTTTCTCTGTTTTCCAAACAAATCTAACTGCCATACTATAAAGAGAAGTTTGCTCACTTATTGAGTTACACATACCTAAAAACTTTCCTTTATATACTATTGCTGGGGTAAGAGACACATCTGGAAGGGGAGAATGAGAAGAATGGGACATTAAGAAGAAATTGTGACATCACAAGTTGCTGCAAAAGAAAAAGGAGGTACTGCCCATTTTCATTTTTTGTTTACTTTCCTTTTCTTCTCACAACTAACTCAGTTCAAGAAGCAGTGCATTCCTGTATGACATCCATTTGAGATTTCTTCAGCAAACTATGCAACTTCGCATGATACATTCTTTTCTATTTTTAATTTTTAGTCAAAAGGTAAAAAGCTATCTTGTATTTCAGCTATGAAGTATTTAAAACTGCATTTTTTCCAGTACCATTTAATGGAAAAAGTATAAGCTGTATTATTATTAAGCTATATATATAGTTACGTACACACACACAAGCACATGTACACACCCCTTTCTGTGGCTTGGAACAATTGCAAAGGACAGATGGACTTGGGAGGGGTTTCACAAGTACTGCAAAAGGTCTTATGTACTCATTTGTTTACACAAAGTATTTAAAAACACATAAATCAGCCACTTCAGGGCAAGCAAAGCAAAAAAAAAACGAAGTGCAAGTAAAACACATATGGACAGAAAGCTAACATATCTGCAGCAATATACAATAACTCTGGAGAATGTAACCTGCTTTAGCTCATGCTGCTCTTTTTGCCCTTTTATTCTGCTTACCCAACATTTACTATTGGGTTATAGGGATATCAGAAGGAAAAAGACACAGTAAGAAGAGCATGAAACTAGTTTGCAGTCAGGAAAGGCCATGGACAAGAAGTTCCTGCACTCAGATTGAGGCTTATGTAGTGCCTGTACTTCAACATAAGACAAAAAGTTCCTAAAACAGTCTTGGCCCATTGTAGTACACCAGGCTTGACAAGGACTTAATCCTACTGAGTAAAGGGCAGAGCTGTGCTGAAGAGTGGCCTTAAACACATTGCATCTGAAAGCAATAAATACCTTGAGGGGATGTATGAAGAAACTTTGAAGAAACAGCCTTTTCCCCTTCCCAGAAGCCTTTTTAGGACTGTTCTGTGTAGGAAGAGACAGGTAATTCCCAGAGAGTCTAGAAGGCTTGCATTTCAATGAGCAGTGCTCACATACGTAGTCTTCAAGAACAATGTTTACTGGCCAACTCCCAGACTCTTTCCTCCCACTTAGCTCCTAGCAGCCAGGACTTTGGTCCCTGACTGTCCAGTAAGTCCCTGGCAGAAACTGCCTCTCATTTAAGAAAGCACTGGTAGCACCAGGACAGATCTATCTACCTGTTCTATGCAAACACAAGTATCCTTTGATCCAGAAAACAGCACAATAGGCCAGCTCCCATCTTCTTCCTCTCTCTTTCGTTTTTCCCCTCCCCAGATTATTTTTTTTCTACATTCCTCTTAGTTGCTGAGAGTGCAACTCAGCTAACAGAGCTGTAGAATCAACATTCTCAGCATGTTACAAAGATGATGTACTTAACACACCTATCTGCCTATGTTTGAAGATGCTGCACTTCCAGTGCATACTTGGATTTGAGTGGCAGTGTGCTGCCCACTCCAGAAAGCACCTGGGTCACGGGAGACCCTCAGAGAACGTTCGTGGTGCTCGACATATGAAAATGTATGTTTTGCTTTTAGCTTAAAGTCAGTAGAGTTTATCTAACCATTAAATTCACAAAGCCACTTTTTTATATTTGGCAAAACATATTTATGTGGTCAGTCAAACGTGTAAGTCAATGAAATAGTGTAAGGAAGGATCTAATTATCCCAGTTAGTGGTTGGATCCATTCTTCTCCCTTTCTGCAGGGAATAGGTTCCACTGAGCTTGAGTTTCCACACTGTGAACAGGAGAGAAGAGGCCTGAAAATTTTGCACTTTCACAGTATACTCACTACTGAAATTCCTCAGAGCTTCCGAATTACAGCCTTCATCTGAAGGCTTTTTGGGGACAAGTTTTTTTTCTTTCTATTCATTTCTGGATAGATCATTTGAAATTGTGCAAAATCATATTTCCCCAGGCAACAAAAAACCAAATCAATATGCTCTCCACTCCCAATATTTTTGTACAATTCAACAATCCCCCACGTTGCTATTGTGTGTTTTCACTTGAGAATATAAAACCACTTTTCAGTAATGATGCCACTGGTAAGCATTATACTTATAACATATGCAGCAACAAGAATCGAGGCATAGCAAAATTCATGGCATGCTCAGATTCACAGGGTGTGTTAAGAGATATTAGACTTGAACTACCATTGTGCCTGTAGTCCAGCTGAAGCAAGTTAGTGTGCTGATCCTAAACATGACCTTAATTTTGCCTAAATAACAAAAAGCAGGGAAAACTTGCATGCCATGCTGATCTGAATATAGAAAATCTGACGAAAAGTCATACAACTTCTGTATTTAAATGTGCTTTTAATGGCAAAGCTATTACAAAACCCAGCAACCCTGGACAACCCTATTTCCACTTCTCTGAATTCAATTGCAGGCCAGATATAACAAGAGGGAAGAACAAAGTTTGTACCTCTGCTGTGCATGATGAATGTGCATAATATTACAGTATGCTAGACAAAATTATCCATTATTCATTGCAAAGGAATTATCCAGTCATTCAATATATGCCAACAGTCAGAGCAAAAATATCAGTATCAAAATTTCCTTAATCCAAATCACTATTAACTTCATTATATTCTGTCAAATCTTGAAGAAATCGCATTTAATTTAATGAGCTGCTTCTATCCCTTAAGTAAAGAATTCTAGCAGCAGCATAACTGTAAGACAACTCAAAAGACCCTAAGGGGGTTTCTGAAAGCTCTCATAACCACTTATATTCTATGATACCATTCACTCAATGCCATTCATTGAGCATTTTTGTGATATCAGAGCTTTAAAAGGCTGCATGGTTGGGTTCACGCACAAGACAAGATTGTATTGTTTAGTATTTAAATGGGTAAAATTGCTTTAACAGGAACAGAGGTGCAATATATCATCTTCCACTGACTACTGTGTTTCCTGGTTTTCTTAGTGTAATAGCTGCATAGATATGCTGGATTGGTTTGTTAAGAATCCACAATGCATCAGTCTTTCTTCAGATCTGCATCTGCTGTCAGTCTCCTCCACTGATGTTCCACTCCCAATTTTTCTTCAAGTCTTTTAGGCTTTCCTACTTTGTGCTTTCTCTATTTCCTCATAAATCTATTAGTTTAGTTATGGGCAATTAAAAAGCAGTCCATACATTTACTCGCTGCTGCTGAGCCTTCAAAGCAAGCCATATGGGGAAAACCACAAATGAGTGCCATGAAGGTGTTATTTAGAAAGCGATTGTATCATATCTGATATGCTTGTTACTCTTACGGAAATCCCCAGCAATAGCTACACTTTACTCAAGTGACAGAAAGACACTAAAATCCTCCCTTTCCAGGGACATACACAGAGTACTCCTCATCACGGGGCGTCAGCTGCAATTTTGGTCTCCGACGTACACTGAACAGAATTTAGCAACTGATAAGCACAAGCCAATCTCCACAGTCAGAGGGGTTTATGTTCAAACAATACCAATTCATCCTGATAACATTGAAAATAGTACAGGATAGTCAAAGAAGTGTGATCCAGTGACATGCTTGCTATAAAAAGGATCTCAATCACTCCAGTGGAAATGGAATCCAAGTAGCAGAGTTAGCTTACTACCACAAGTCATTTGAAGATGCACTTAATGTGCCTTATATTTATCTAATTTATAGAGTGTTTAGTGAGGGAAATGATGACTAAGAAGAAATAAGGGATGAGATTCAGGTGCTTAAGTATAGGTGTCTAGTGCCATTTTAGATACACTCTCCTGTCTGAGACATTTGCATAATACTTACAGGAGACATTTGAACAGACACTAAAGGCCCATACTGACACACACAGAAACTTATCTCAAGATGTGTAAAACGCACAATAATTGGGGGAAGTCAGAAATAAGAAAAACATTTTGTCTGGGAAGAGATGGGAAGGAACAGATGCTTAGTTGAAGAGTCTCCTCTTGGTTCGCTGACTGGGGTCATTGTAGGGCCTGGCAGATCAAGGGAGTTCTGCTTAGCAGGTTACTAGCTTGAAATCTTTGGAATTACGTAATGGATACAAAAAATGGGAACTCACTCTGTGCTAGTACTCAAATTATCCTTCAGGTTCATGTGCAAACACTTAGAAGTTGCTCATAACAATTCTATTGCTGTCATGAACAAATAGGTCAGATGATCACTTTAAAAAGACTATTGATCATCATCAGACTCACCAAAAATTCATTTCATGATGTCAGAAAACTTAATTATAAAACAAATATGTGCCATTGCAAGTATTATCTATTTCTGTTCATACTTAACAAAGAGAGACAACTAATTCTTTTTCTGTGAACAGAGCAAACACAGGAGAGAAATGAGATATATCTTGCAAAGATGCTGAAAGATGGAATTATGACTCCTAGGAAGTTGGAGTACAACTTTGGAGCCTATTAGGGAGTGAGTATGGAACAGAATAGCTGGAACATTTCACAAGGTAACTGGTATCATGCAGTGACTTAGATGAGGAGGATGGACATTAAATGAAAGCAATTAAAAAGCACTGCATTCAAATGTATGACTATTATGCCCACACTGCAGGAGACAGCAGGAGGCATTGAATCATCCAACATTTAAATCAACACCCCCTTAAAACAAAATGTATTCAGCTCAACGTGGGTATCTCCAGCGGGCTCCAGAAGTTCTGACAATGTGTGGCATGGGTTACTCACGTAATGCTCTGCCCATAATGCAGCCACCATTTAGTAAGCAACTTGATTCAGAGGTATAGATAGTTTCTGATGAATCACAACATGCTCAGAATCTGATTTAAGGGTTTTCTGTCACCACTGTAGATTTTCTAGAGCTAATTTTATGTAGAGAAGGGCTTTCAGGGACAGAATGATGATAGGGTTGAGGGGTGGTAAGGAGAAAAAAAAAAGAGAAAGGAGAAGTGAATTCAAGGGTCTTGCAAATTGACAGTGAAAGTGCTGTGGCAACAACACGTATGTTTTCTGCATTTTTATTTTTGTTTTTTAAAATCAGTGAATATTGAGGAGACATTAATCAAGTTGTTAAAAACCTGGCAGAATAAATGTGTCAACAAAACTCCTTTTTTAATCACATTCTATTAAAACACTTTGAAGGATTTCTATGGAAACAGTAGGTTGTTACAATAGGAAATACCCAGCATAGCTGAAAATGTCAATCTTCCTTTCAGCAGTGGACTGGCCATAAATAGAGATTCAATGCAGCAAAATTCGTATCACTTGGAAGCAAAGCCTCAAGTAAGGGAAGTACAGCAAAGCAGGAACACTTAAAATCCAAGACAAAGAAAGCGATTTCCTCTCTCAGTAGCAATAGCAGCATGCTAACAATAAAATATGTAATTACACTACTTTTTATTTTGGAAGAGTGTATTTGGATGGATCAGGATATAGCATCTACTTGGGTATACCAGAACTGTTTTTGTTTCTAATATTTTTGCATTTGGAGGTAACTCCCAGTGACAGAAAAAGAGGGATAGCTCACAGATTGCCCATTTTATTGGTTTGTCTTATAACTGATGACACTCCACATCACTCACAATTAGCAATGCTGCCCCTGCATTACTTACTGCCCACTCATGCCTTCTCTTTGACCATATCATTTTCAATGTCAAGTTTAACTCTTTGATATGTCTTTCCCCGTGCCCAGAGAAGAAGTACTTATATGGATTTTAAAGCACAACCCTAAAACCTGTATTCTTTAAAAGTGTGTAAACCAAGAAAGAGTTGCTCTTGCTCTTTTCAGAAGGTCCTCAGTTATGCACACACTCCTTCCCACACTCTTCCCACTCACAGATCCTATGACTGGAATAGCTTCTTCCTAAAGCATGAAATATTGTGAAGGCTCACAGGCAGACTGTTAATCTCAATGGAATCTTTAAATCTCTAAACCATAAATAAAAGAAAGAAAATTACCCCGCTTTCAGTACTCTACTTGTTTAGCAATGCATGTGAAGAGCATATTGGTCCTTACCACTAACAAGCACTTCAGTAACTTCCAATGAACAAAATAGGTACCAAAAGGTTTACACAAAGATTTTTTTCCCTATACTTTGCAAAAGGATGCAGGGAAGCACAGAGACATCATAAACATACTTTTTATGACTGAGTCTTAAATTCTGCCTCTAAAATCCTGGATGGCCACCTCTTGTGTGCCAACATTTTGCACACAAATTGGAGTCAAAGGATTCTCTTGGTGGTAAGCGGCAGTTTGGATAAATGAGGCAGTGACTCATTGGTGATGAATATGGTAGAAGCTACTGGTTTTGGCTGCCATAATGCTTCTGTGTTAGATTGGTATCACTGCCTCCTTTAGTCATCAAACACATGAAGTGCTGTCAAATACTAACAAAAATGCACTAATTTTTCCCATGTTTCTTATTTCCCAAGAACAGAATGCTTCTCACATATAGATGATGAAATCTGGAGGGCAATGACATAACTTGAAAGAAACGTTGCCTCTTGCATTGTTATTTGTTGACAAGTCCATTTATTTAAGTGTGCCAAAGCAATAACAAGTTGGAATCTAAGATAAGCATTCCAGAACATATTATTAAGGAATGCTGTGGGCAGCATTGTGTTTCATGCCCTGTGTTGCCTGTTGTATCAGTAATGAGTTCATGACTAAATATGTTTTTGGGCATTTGCCAAACTAATGGGATTGTGAAAGGCTGAGGACCGCAAGAATGATGGCCTGATACTACAGAGCCCAGCAATGCAGAAGGTCTTTTCTAGACCAGCAGAGGATTTCTCTGTAAATTATGCAATTACAGCTGATTAGCGTCAAACTCAAGTGGACACAGGGATTGAATCAACACCATACAATTACACTGCACAGAATAAAACAGAACAGTACTCCACTACATTAAGTAGGACTTTAGCAATACAGATGACATATCTACTCCAAAAGTAACTATTTTATCAATGATAAGGTTTTTTTCTTGCAGTCTATTCTCAACCACCTCACAGAAAGTCTGGGGGGGGGAGGAAGGGGGAAGCAGTCTGAAACTTGGAATTTCTATTTTACTTTGGAAAAAAGTTCCAGTGTTCAGATGCTTACAAGGAAACAGAACAACCTGATCCTGTAGCATCCAGCTTGTAAAATTTTTAGGGAAGTCTGCCTCTAGCTGCAGTTGGGACCATTGATTTAATTTTTAAAAACAGTGTCTTATGCTTGATTTGAAGAGGATGGAAAATTCCTAGGGGACAATACCTTCCAAAAACCATGCTTCTTTGAGAATGCTTTGAACTGGGTATCCCAAGAATGACCCATGTTTACATAACTAGTTTCTTTTTAAAACTTAGGCTGTTTTCTGGTTACCATTTAGAACACTGAGATTTTTAAGTATAGTCAGAACTGAATCTTAAAATTAATACAATCAGTCAGTAAAAAAAAAAAAAAGTTACTTGCAGATAGATAATTTCTTTTTTAACAAGTTAAATAAGTTGTATCATGCCCATATTAGGAAATATACCAAAGATGCAGTTTGAGTTATTAAAAAAATGAATCACTGCATAAAATACTTCATATTGTACAAGTAAGGAAAATCATAAAAGCCTCTACCAAAAAGGAAAGAAGAGAAAAAAGAAAAAAATCACCATTTTATCATTACTAAAAATGACAGAACATTCTGAAAGGTTCAGGTGGAGAAACAAATTTCTGCATCAAATTGTACAACAGATTTTTGACTTTTTACATATTACTCCATCAGTCTAGCCATTCTGCTAAATTAACACTGGGTAAATAACTGCTCATCAGTACAAGATACAGGTTCAAAACTGACAGTAACTATCTCACATCCAGAATGTAAAATCATTAATTTGTATAACAGCACCATGAAAATTTGTCTTGGGTGAAAATCTCTTCATTTTATTGCAGGTTTGAAGAATAAATCATAGAATCATAGAATCATAGAATTGATTGGGTTGGAAAAGACCTCAGAGATCATCGAGCCCAACCCTTGGTCCAACTCCAGTCCTTTACTAGATCATGGCACTCAGTGCCATGTCCAATCTCAGTTTAAAAACCCCCAGGGACGGTGAATCCACCACCTCCCTGGGCAGGCCATTCCAATGCCTGACCACTCTCTCTGTAAAGAATTTCCTTCTAATATCCAGCCTAAATTTCCCCTGGCAGAGCTTAAGCCCGTGCCCCCTTGTCCTATTGCTAACTGCCTGGGAGAAGAGACCAATCCCCACCTGGCTATAACTTCCCTTCAGGTAGTTATAGAGAGTGATGAGGTCACCTCTAAGCCTCCTCTTCTCCAGACTAAATAACCCCAGTTTCCTCAGCCTCTCCCCATAGGTCGTGTGTTCCAGTCCCTTCCCCAGTCTTGTTGCCCTTCTCTGGACCCGCTCCAGCACTTCAATATCTTTCCTGAACTGAGGGGCCCAGAACTGAACACAATACTCCAGGTGTGGCCTCACCAATGCAGAGTACAGGGGAAGGATCACTTCCCTTCTCCTGCTGACCACGCTATTTTTGATACAGGCCAGGATACCATTGGCCTTCTTGGCCACCTGGGCACACTGCTGGCTCATGTTCACCTTCCTGTCAATTAGTACCCCCAGGTCCCTTTCTGCCTGGCTGCTCTCCAGCCACTCTGTGCCCAGCCTGTAGCACTGCAGGGGGTTGTTGTGGCCAAAGTGCAGGACCCGGCACTTGGCCTTGACATATAGAAATTAAAAAAGTATTAACAGAACATGCTGTGAAGACTTCTGTCTGTAGGGAATGAGTCTGAATCAATTTTAATGACCAAAAAAAACCCAGGGGCAATTGTCGACTGGCAATTCTTCCTAAGATGACATATGGCACCACTCCTGACACCACAAGGCTAACACCACTATATGATTTTGTTTTGTTCCTTCTGGTGATATAACCAGAAAGGGGAGGATTTCAGTGAATCACAGTGGATGTGCTACCTCTTGGATTTTCACTCATTGAAATGCACTGTTATATTAACATAGTAAAACTGGCTTTATGTTGTTTTCCAAAGTTGTTGTCAGGACTTGTTTCCCAAATCTTACACTAGCTGCTTTTAAAATGTCATTTTAGCATGTGTGTTTCATTCATAAAATCAAAAGCATGTTATCTTTTAACAAATGTAATCCTGAAGAATTGATCTGTTTTGAATTCTACTGTTTTTCTTGTTGACAGCAAAATACATGCCTCTCAGATGGAATTACTGAGTAAAAGTATTTGATTGTGTTAATAGCCTTCATATGGGTAATGGAAAATTAATTAAAAGAAATATATCTGTGTACACAGACAAAAAATGGCAATTTTCCTGGGGGGAAAAAAAGACTTCTTTGAAAACTTAGGACCCATGTTAAGTGTAGAGGTACTTGAAAGTCATTCCGCTTAACTAAAGAACAGCTTAACTAATAAAACCTCTGTCTTTACAGGTACGTCCCTTTTGTCTCGTGAAGAATTTCCCCTTGCATTAACCCACTTCCATTTTGTTGCTGACACCCTAGATGATGTCTCTTATCCACCAGAGATGACATATCCTGTCATTCGTCCAGAGCGGTACTGGGATCTTAAAGCCTTGTAAAACAGGCCACAACACCTGTTGCTCCTGCTTCATCCTCACTGTGTCTTCCTTTCAGGCTTGCTACCCAGTGTGGCTGATCATGCCAAGAAATCTGCACAGGCAGACCCATCTTTGAGATGTCTATTTGCCTGCCAAGCCTGGCTGGAATGACCATGAGTTAAATGAGAAAAATTGTGGCAGAAAGGGTGAAGGATGGGAAAGAGAAGAAAGTACAGAGATCTGAAGACTGACAGGTAAACACAGACCAGTTATTTAATTCTTGTCTCCTTACAAGGATAAGGGAACAAGACTGGACTTTTTCTGTGTATTATTCAATATTTCTGATACAGTGTGAGGTAAGGAATATTAATCATGGTGTAGCTGACTGATGGTATTTGGTAAAATATTTAAATGGAGCTCAACATGGAACAGGGGCAGGATCTAAAGTCTCACTGCAATTATTCCAAGGTCATTTGTACATACATATGTGAAACTTTTGATGGCTGCTTTTCTTTGGGACATGTCCCTTTCATCAGTCAAAGACACTGTATAGGAATCAATTAAAGTTCAGTGCATTGTTCACCAAAGATGAAATTCTGGAATATAAACCCCCTCCAGACTCTCTTAAAAAATCTGGAACCAGTTCTCTATTAATCTGTTAGGTTTGTGTCAGGCTTTCCTTAGTAAACATCCTCAGTGGTGTGCTTAGTAACCCAATAAAAAAAGAATAATTCCAGTGTGCTTGCACAAGCATTGGAGAGCACTGAGTACAGCAATGTTGGAATAAAAAAACTGAGAGTATGAAGTAAGAGTATGACAGAAGTGGCTATGCAAAATACCAAAATCCAATTTACCAGATGGTGTCAGAAGTAGAAAAAAGGAGGGAAGAACACAGAAAAATATTCCCCAGTGGGGCTTTCCTGAAGATCTCATACTGCTGCTAAGAAGAAAATTGCAAAATTCCAGAAGGTCAGTGCAGAATTCATACTTTTTCTGTCAATAGAAATGTGAACATGTGTCCAGAGGCAGGGCTTGTACACTTAGAGCAGGTGTTAACATCAGTATTTTCAGCACCATCTTTTTTCTCATTAGAGAGGTTAAAATGTGAAAGCAAAAAAACCCAAATGAAACAAAAATGAAACAACCCTACATTTAAAAGCCTGATTGACATGAACTATAAATACTTCTACAGGTTTTTCTAAATATTCTTTTGTTATGTTCACATCTAATGGCTTACACTTTAGACACAGACTTACACTTACACTTTACACAGACTTTAGAGCTACCATAAGGGCCATTGATAATTTTACCACAATTTTAATAAAAATAAATAAATAGTCAAACCTGTTAGTTTGTAATCCGAGAGAGGGAGACACTTTTCTTAATGGAATTCAAGTGGTTTAGCCAACGCTGACTGTTTTTAAAACACTGCTCCCTTTATTGGAGATAATAACACTAGGGGAAAGACCTTGGTAGGTAAACCACACATTTATTTGGCCTTTAAGATTCATGGTGGTGGTGGCTTCTGTGTGATCTTTGTAAAACACAGGGATGTAATGTCCAGTGTTTACACAGACCACTTCTGGCACATGACTTTCTCATTGTTATTTCTGAAATAATTCTTGTACTCAGTCATGTGAATTGCCTTCCGATTCTGCAGTCTTGACTATGTGTTTGGTGCTCAGCTTCCCAGCTTATTTTCTTGAGTTGGATTCAGCAGGGCGTAGATGTGGTATTGAAGGTGTTGCTCAGTGTATTCAGAGAAGGCTGTTAAGTCATGATGCTACAATAACCCGAAGCTTGTTTACTTATGTGTCAGACACAGGAGAACATGGCAAGAAAGACTGCCACTGCTTCGGGGACAGCCTACAGAGGAACAGGTGAGCTGTTGCAAGTTGCTGACATCTGTTTCACTGTCTATATTAACTGCTTCTTTGGGGCTAATGTGATGAGGCTGTGGAGCTCCAAAGACACCACCCCAGATTTTGCACCTCTTCTGCCCCACCCTGCAGGGAATGTAGAGCTCAGGGGTGCATGGGACAGGTGAAAGAAAGGGCAGTCCAGGCCTTTCGACATCTATTTGCTTGCAAAAAGACGTCATGGGGCATCATATGTATTTGAAGTAAAAATGTTTCACAGCCTGCATATTTACTGGTTCTCCCTCTTCAACCTTATGCAAGCCATTTTATTTTTTCAAGTGACCATTAAGTGGGTTGTTCAGTTTTCTGCTTTACAGCTTTTCATTTTACTTCAACGAAGTTATTTCTTTCAGGGACATACTGTAAACTTTACCTAATAATGGTTGTTACAAACACAATGATCCTTAAAGCACAGATCCTCCAAAAAACATCACTGCTTCAAGAAAGATAACGGAAGTCCATAGTACACCTCTTGCTTCTAGACAATGACAGATCTTTCAGACAGCTATCACTAGGATTATATTTTCTGAGCCTCTGGCCACAGGTGATTACTTTTAAATTTTTTTTTTATAAATTTTTTTTCTCAAGCGTGAACAGTTCAGTCATTGTAGGAATAAAGGCAGAGGAAATGTAGGGGAAGGAGGAAAATTCCACCACAGGAAAAAGAAAAAAACCCTCTTTTCCTTTTAGAATAGCAAGACTTTCTAGACAAAGCTAGAAAGTAGAAACCTGGGGTGAAAACAGTCCCCAGTGCCACTTTATTTTGATTTGTCTAATTACAACACATTGAAATCAAATTTTGTGCTTTTACAGTAAAATGGATGTGACTTAGACCTTTTCTCAGGAAAGTTCCAAGTCAAGAAAAACTCTGACTATACACTCACACATGCATTTCAAACTTAGCAGCTTTGTGAAGTTTTTAGTAAGGATATATGGTAAAGGAGGCAGGAATTAGGCATTACTTATGTATAGACATGAAGCTTTGGGAACACCTCTTTTGTACTCCATGCTGGCTTGATTCCAGTTCCCTACATTAATGTTTCCCTGTTCCTGAGAGGGGCGACTTGTTTTGGTGCCATCTGCAATTAAAACTGATTTCTTCAAGGCTTCATTAACACACACCAAACTTAGAAGCAGCAGGGGTTTAAGTAATTTTTAAATATCTGTGAGTACTGTATACGGAGATAAAAGTGAAGCCTGTCTGAATCCTAATCTGCATTTCAAAGTTTATCAAGATGTTTTTAAGATTCTTAAAATTTCTCAGGAAATCTCAGGAAATATCTTTTCTAAGCTTTATGAAATACAAGTGCGAAAGTTTTTCTGTATGGGAACATGCTTATGGATTTTACATTAAGGCAAACCAGAAAGCTCTCAACTCTACAGGGATTAATAACCTCACAAAATAATAGACTGTCATGTGTATATTATTTACATGACATAGTACTTTCCACTGAGACTTCCATCACAGGAAGAAAACAGAACAAGTGCAAGTGAAATATTGTAGGAAAGAACACATGGCAGCTGAAGAGTAATAATTTCTAAAGCTAGAGAGTTGAAAGTTATTAATCAAAATTGTTAGTATCTTCCTCCTTCCCCACTCACTTCAAAGTACACTAGTTGATAAATTAGTAGCATGTCAACATAGAAAAAGGGCTTTTAAATTTTATCACCTTATAGGATATTTAAATGGATTTAGAAGAAAGTTTAAAAAGACTTAAGTGAATGTAAGTTTCTTCAATTTACAGCTTGTTCCAGCCTTTCCACATGTGGAAATTCACTTGGAAAGTTCCAGAGATATAATTTTCACCCTCCTACACGTCACCTCTCATACAGTTCATAGTTTGCAAGAATGCAAATGACTAAAACGTTACCTGACATTGGTGATTGCAGACAGCCCAAAACAGAGCACATCTACTTACCTTTTGGGATTGCAGAAATGTATGCCCACTCACTCTACCCCGTGAGACAGAGCAGTTCAGAAGTATGCAGATGAAAAAAATTACTTACAAAAAATGAGTTTGCAACCTCAGCTGGGCTCCCATTTGCAGCAGAGGAAAAGCCTAGGATTGAATTATGGCACTGATTTGTTCACTACTGTGTTACAAACTCTTTAAACAGTCCAAGGAGGAAAAGAGAGGAGATAGTTTTCCTAGTTTGCTTAGTTTTCCTAGAACACTAATAACATGAACGATGAAAGCCAACAGATAAATTTTGCTTCAGGCTTTTCGTTCATGTAAGTTTTTTGTTCTAATATTAATTTTTCCACTTCATACTTGATCATACCAACTTATGGTCTATTTGCTACCATTCATATACCAATATCCATCCAACCCAAGAAATTATAGTTTCAGCTGTCTTTTTTTTTCTGTTTTGGAAGATGGACTGACCATATTTGGTTTTGATTACTGGTCTTTGAACTTATTTTATTTAAGTGCGGTCATTTTCTGAATATATCACTCTGTAAATATGTCACGGTAGGGTTTCGTGTTTACTGTTTCTCAATGACTTCCAGATCAAATTTATCTGGTTTGAAACCAAAAAGATGGTACGTGAGCTTGGTTTTGGACTAGGGTTTGTTTGCTTTGTTCCTTTTTTGGCATGTGGGGGGGAATGGAGACAGAAGCAAGGTTAACCAGTATTATGCTGTCAGCCATGCCTCTTAAAGTTAGGCTGTCTCAGGAACCCTCTCCATGGCGAAAGATTTTGAAGCTGTGATCTTTGAACAAAGATTTTGAAACTGGGATTTCACTAATGAATCCATTGGTGATGTGACAGACAGCACATCATAGTGTTTGCTGCCCATTGCCCTGCTGGCACTCCACAGGCAAAAGGATTGAAACGGTAGTAACAGACTTACTCTAAGTCAAGCATGCATATGAAAGTGGTAAACACATAGGGAATGGATCTGTTGACTAAGAACATGCCATTTTCACATAGTCACTTTTCTGACTGTAACCGCACTTTGTACTTCAGACATGGTTCTGTTTTCCTCTGTTGCGCAGATGTGAAGCATTTAAAACCTTTTAACAGGAACCAACCTACATCTGAATGACAAAACCCTGACAAAATAATCCTTACATTTACATCCCTGGCATTTTTAATGTGACAGGGTCAAAAATTTTGATAAATCAAAATTCTCACACTGAAAAAAAAGCAAAACAACAGAGTCATGAGTCATCGAATGGTAAGAGAGGCAGATGTGTCCATGAAGTCCTGTTTTGACCATTAAAATTTTGAAGATGCAATTTAGAAAATACCTCAGCTTCCCAGCTGTGTTTGCCCATCACAATATACTAGCGGAGGAGACAATATACAGAGTTTGGTTTCTGGGAAATCTCTGCTGCCTTCCTGCTGATATGCATGTTTCTTCAGTCTTCAGGTTGGAGTCTACCTCCCCTAAAAATGTCATGTATTATATTTTCTTATTGAGGCAGTGGAACATGGGACATCTCAGAAAATGGCTTCATCTTGCTAAAGTAAATATTCCAAATAGGGCCTTCCACAGGAGAAGGACGATAGTAAAAGGAAGTTCCTCTATCTGCTAAAATATAATACAAGAGCCTGTTTTAAGGGCTCACCCATCATTTTTCTTGACCTAGCAGAATACTGGTGGTACTGCAAGCATCATGGGTTAGTCTATCTGTGACAGTTACTCTTTTTTAAACGTAATAGTCCCAGATTCCCATTTTACAATACACCCTGGAGACATGAAATAAATCAAACTATTCATATTTTGCAATCTTTTCTTGGCACGATCTGCATGGTAATTAAAAAATTTTTAATGGGAATTGCTGCCACAATTTGCAGGCTTCCTTAATCCAGCTATGCTATCTGCAGCACCTCCAGGCACTTGTCTTGTTCTCATAATACAAAATCAACAATACCATGGCAGGACTTGAGGGGATGTCTGATGATGATGAGAACTTAGAAAGGAATGCCAATATGAAAACTTGGCTGGTGTGTGGTGGATTTTTTTAAGTTGTTGTTTTCAGTGGTGGTGGTAGCGATGTTTATTTTTCTAACCATTCTTTTACCAGGAAATATCACACGGACAAGTGAAGTCTTCTTTTGTGAAGGTCTCCAGGCCAACTAGCACTAAATGATTTTAACACAGAATTAATTAAAACAAACACATTTATACACTATAATTCTAAACATGGCCTTCAGCTACATACATGCCAAGCTACAGCAATTGCAATGCAATAAATCAGTGTGAGATATGTACTAATGAAGTAAAAAACTGATTTTTGCCAGGACAAGGGCAAAGCTCTCTTAAATATTTTGAAACTGCAGTCTTGAAATGATCAATTATCAACAGACAGCTGCATGGAAGTTTTTTGGTTTGTTTTGTTTTTAGTGAAGCCTAGCTGTACACTGCTGTACTTTGAGTTGGTAACTACCATTTTTTTTGGTTCTGACTTGAGTAACCCACATTACTTTCTAGTTTTCAAATTCTCATCCTGTCCCATTGCCCAATTTTCTCTTCCCCCTAGTATTCATGTAAAACCTCTCAATGAGAAAAGTGCACAATATCCTCCTGAACTAATTCTTTGTATCAGTTTTTTGAAGATTGAAAAATCCAAATAATGTTATATACTGTCCTATGAATGCAAGATTCAGTGTATTTCTTGTGTTTCTTTTGTACTGAATACAAAACTCTTCAGCCCATTCCAATGAGAAGCGTCACCACACCATAATACCTGGACTTGGAGTATTCAACAAGTTTTTTTTCTTTAAAATGTAATACCATTCCAGGGAGGCGCTTGAGAATGTGGGGGAGGAGGCAAGGGGGGAGCACAATCCTTTAAGAGTTACTGTCTGGTTTTCCATCTTATTGCTCTTTTGCATATTAGTGGCACATTGGTTTGCTGCCCATCAAAGTGCACTGAAGTATAAAATAAAAAATCACCCTCCACCTCTCACCTTCCCTTCTGGAGGGCTGCAGTTTCACAGAGTTCATATCTCATCTGAGAAATGTACTCCAGCTGTATAGCCGTTGTTTAACACTAATGTTTATCCATCTGGTGGTATACACTGTCTCTGCCTTTCCACCTCTATGGAATATGAACACAACTAAATTCACCAAAGATCAACCTGTGTGACACATGGCCTCTCTGTCCAACTCTCTAAGGTGACACTGGTTCTGACTGGGTCCCCATTCCCTGTAGCAAGACTGCAGCTGCTCTCTGTCAGCCTCGGAGGAATCTGACAAGCTGGAGCAGGTCCAGAAAGCAGTAGCCGCTGGCCTCCTGCCTCTGCAGGTGGGATGGCTGTGAATCCACAAGCATGCCTGGCCCCATGGTGCCAGCTTGTTTGTGCCTGGGCTGTCTTTGAAGCCTACAGCTAAGTTACAGAAGAGATTACCTTTCCCCTTATATTCCCCAGGGCTGCCTGTGGTCTGTTTCCCTGGATTTCATCACCCAGAGCAGGCAAGGGTGCTCACCAGGAAGTCCGTCGCCTCTCAGACTTGCCTCCCCTGACAGTGCACTGGAACACCGGCTCAGCACAAGCCTAGGACACTGGGCAACGTGTGCGTGTTTGCAGAGACCTTTACAAAAAGGACAGCAGAAGTCAGGGAATTAAATAGTTAAAATCAATAACCTTTGCTCAAGACTATGTAATGCTTATTCATTTTAAAAATCCATTAATATGCGTTCCACAAAAATAAATTTCTGATATTATTTATGTGCTGTATATGCTTTATCTTATTTGAAGCAACAGATTAGACATAAAGCAAGAGGCAGGCAATTTAGCCTTCCTCAGCAGACAAATACTGTTTATCTTATCATGTAAATTATGAAAATAGACCTAGAGGATTTGGCACAGAAAATCTAACACACAATAGGTTAAATAAAGCTTAGGAGAAAATACCAAGCAGTCTATCATTAAGACAAAGGGGTGAAGGGCTGGATGACATGCATTTGAACTACCAGTGTCCATACTGAGACTGACTAACTGAAGATTTGTAATCATTTATGGTTGTCTTACTCTGTCTTAACTGGTAAAATAAATAAATCTGAAATCCTGACATTTCCTGAAATACTGATTTTTCTTTTTATTTTTTTAATTTTGGCATCTCTTTCACTTGACATCTCTTTCTCTGAATAAAGAATGTGTGAATTAATTCATCATGCACATTTTTCAAACCCTCTCACACCACTAGTTTCAATAAAGTGTGGCTTCTAATTGCAATCATGACATACAAAAAAATGGGACAATCAAGACATCACAAAAAACATCATTTAGAATATAATCAGAATTGAGTGGATAGCATATAAAAGGAATATAGGCTAAGCTAGGTGGAAAGAGTGAGAACAATTTCTGTGAGAGTAGAACTGAAAAGAGATTTTTATCATCCACTTGTGACTGAGTCAGCTTATGGCCCTTGATTAAATTCCTAAAATAATACTGACAACACTGTACTTGTTCCTTGTACTGCTATTATGACAAACAGTCCTGGCATGAACCATGACTATGAGGCCCACCCTCAACCCTAACCTGTCTTAAACAAAGTTACGGTACACCTTGCAAGCACTTGACACACTTACATTCTACACCTCATTTTCAAAATCTGCTGCCTGAGCATGTGCAGGCTTACCAAAGGGAAGTTTCAGGCTTCTCAGCTATCTAGGCAACATCAAATTTTGCCATTCTGCGGGTCAAGAAAAAATCAGGGCAAAAACACCTCAATACACCTACTGGGATACACCAGCATCTGGGACACATGGCTACCCAAGGCATGCTTTCCAGGCAGGATCCATGCTCATCACGTGAGGGGTAACCCTAAGCTTCAGTAAATACAATTATGTTCCCTGCTACTGCTGTAAGACTCTCACAGGAGGATGGCTCTGTCTTGCAGGATTGCTGCAGCAGCCTGACTGCAACAGGCAGTCACGAAGAAGTTGCCCTTGGTGTGGAGGTGGACCAACGGGTAGAACATGCCCTCCAAGTAATTTAGAGCACACTGACCAGCTGAGGTGGCCAAGAAACTGTCATAATGTTATCGGCTGGTGTACCACACTGGGCATGTAGAAATTTGAAACTACAGATGGCTTTGAGTCCTGCCAGACATTTATTTTGCAATACAACAAATGAAAACAGTCCTTTGCATTGCAAACGTTCTATTTCATGAATGTGAGAACACAAAAGCAATTTGTTGACTTTTTTTTTTTTTTTTTGGCTAATACTTGCATGTAAGCAGAAAGCATGATGGTCAAATCACATTACCTTAGATTAACAGTAGGACAGCAGAGGTCAGAGCACAGAGGCTACTGCAAAAGGGGTGTTTAGTCATCTCAAAGAGTCTCTGCCAAGCTGCAGAGGTGGGCAAAGATATGATATGACGGGCTCTCCTCAATGTTTCATACTAGTCTGCAACAAAATAAAGGCAGGCTGTTGAGTGGAAAGCTTCTCGTGGTATCCCTATACCTGCATATACATTCCTTAAAAAATGCAAAATTGGAAATTGAATTGCCCATAGTTAACACAGTCTCACTACTCCCATACAAACTAGGGTTTTGATGTGGTACTGACTTAGAGGAAACCATTGCCCTAAACTCATTTCACAGACAACTAAACAAAGAGGAGATTATCATAATTTCATTTGATGTTGGTAATTAAAGGTTTTGTAAAATAAAATGAAAGACAACGTTCCCTTGCAGTTTGGAAACTAAGTAAAAGCACATATAGTTTTACAACATATGTACTTAAAATGGCAAGACTTCATCTCCTAAGCCTTTATTTCATGTATAATTTATGTAGATATATGGTACTGTGGTTTTTTTGGTATATCTAATGGTTAGGCAGAGAGCTCTTTAAATGTAGTAAAGCAAAAGGAAACAAAATGGACACCATGTGCAAAATCCACAATATGTGCTGTCTTAACCCTTTCATCCTGTACTCTCCCCCGCAATGAACTTTCATCTCAAAGGGCCAGCTAGCAGTTAATTTTTTTTATATAACAGTTTATATAACACAAGCACAGCCAATACAGTACACTGATGGATCGGTACAAAAAAGATTCCACATGCTTAGTGGAAGGGTTGGCCTATGAAATGAAAAGGTAATATTGTCTACTTTTTCATAGCTTGTAAATGGTCTAAGTAATTATTATATGCATTTATTTTATTAAAAGGAGAGGCCATTTTGTTTTGATTTCTTTGCTCTGATCCCATTTATTACTGCTGTCTTTGAAACTCTACAGACACTGCATTTCTGTTACTGACTGGACATTTTTGAAATAGTACCACTATCAGGTAGATCAGATTGTTGGCAAAAGCTTTGGCACCAAAGAGACTCAACAAATAAATTTCATCACGCTGACCCTGTACTAAACAGCAACTTTATGTGGATAACCTCATGGGAATGGAAGTTGAGAAAGAGCTATTTCAAGGCCTCCAATAACTTAATCTCTGTTCAGTTCATAATGCAAAGCCATTTTTGTTTCCTTTGCTCACAGTACTAAAGAGTTTTTGGGATACTGTAATCCTCATAAGATGGGGAAGGCAATGTGGGGGGTAGGGGTTTGCAGGAGGGAGAGGAGATCCCACTCAAATTATTTTCCATTAAAAAAAAAAAAAAAAGGAAAAATAAATAAAAAGCCAAGGTTTTCATCTTGGAAATTCTCAGCCTCAGTTACGTGAGTGCAAAAAGTAACTTTTATTTGAAGAACTAACACTCACTTCTTTGTTAAGAAAACTTAGGGCACCACCCTGCAGACATGAAGGCTCCTATGTTATCAGCAAACTATTTCCTGGGTATATGTTCACCCTTTCCATGTAGCTTGCTTATTTTTTCAACTCAAAAAAATAAAAATTTAAAAAAAAATAATTAAAAAAAAAGAGAAAAAAAAAGGCAGTGCAAACAAATTCTGTAACACTGCTGAATGATCTGTGTTTTGCTGCAACAACTATTATTGATGTAATGGAAATTTCATAGATGTCCAGTTTTGCAGAAAGAAAATTGGCAAAATGTCAAGAGGAAACCTAGTGCAGCCTCATATTTTCTTTCCAAGGTCTCTGTGCAGTGCTGCTGCCTGCAATCATCTGAGAACAACCCCTAAGAGGCAGAGACAATGTGCACAGCTGAGCAAAATAACTTAGGTGGGAGAACATGAACTCCCATTCCCCCATTAATGCTTAACCTAACCCTTTACCCACAAATGTAACCCCAGTTGCTTTGCAAATTCAGCATTGCCAGCTTGAGTGCTGTAGAGGAATAAGCTTACATGATTAGGGTCTTGGTCCGTGTAGTTCTCCTCCCAGGTTTGAACCTTTATGCTAAGCTGAACTGTGTTTTGACGAGGGTGGGAGAAGGTAGGACATGAAAAGATATCAGATTCCTATAAATGTCTGGAAAGCCAAGGATGAAAGAAGAGCAGGAGATGCTGGTTGTGCCTGCACAACATACCTGCCAGCAGCTCTTTCCTTCATGCCCAGAGGACGCTGCAGCACCTAATGCATTGCACCCAACTGGGAAGCACTCAAGGATGGTAAAGAGATGGGGGGAGTAAAAGGAAATTAATACACAGGTGTCAGCTCTGGGTCGTGTGGAAGGAAAATTGGATACACTGGGGGAGAGCCCATCAGGAGAACAGGGAAAGGGAACCAGATGATTGTGGTGGATATAGCTTCCTCAGTGCCACAGTTTAAGGAACAAATAGTCCTCTTACTGGATCCCTCTTCTCCCCCAAGAAACATTTTTGTAAGAGCAGCAGAAATGGTGAGGAAGGAAGATTATACAACATCCAAAATCAACAGCAGACATGCGATGTAGAGAAGTATTCCTTTCAGTAATCCTGGGGGTCACCTCAAGTAACAAAACAGACAGTGATATGGCAAAAAGTTAAATCCTGAAATACTTGGCCCTGTAATAACACCACATGTAGCAGGATGAGGCGTTTTTCACTGCCCAGTGTGCCTACACAGTGCTCACCCGATGGCTGCAATGCTCAAGGATCTTCTGCCGCTGTGGTCCCAAAATCATGAATCACTGTCTCCACAGCATAGTCTGGCAGCATAACCCAGGGCTTGCAATAAAGTCCCCTCTAAACTCCTGCAGATGAATCTCTTTGTTTCCCAGGAAAGCAGGGCAGAAACCCAGCATCCTCTGGCAGCAAAACACTGCAGTCACCTCTGCTGACTCCAGCTCCCGTTGGAGTTTTCTCCAGAGCCAAACCTCTACGGAAGGATTGGGCCCCAGTCGCCAGTGAGCTGCACAGACCTTGTTGGGCTCACAGCTACAGAACAGCATGAAGAGTAATATTAATATAAAAACCAGGTGGTGCACAACTTTTTCAGTTGTTTTGACTCTGTGGGGGAGGAGTAGTACTGAGAAAGATGCAGATGACCTCTATCCCTTGCTACTCTGACTAAATCTTCAGAACTGATTTCTGATTTATTTTAAAATACAATACACCTTTTCATGAAGCTGCCCTTGGAAATCAGCTATAGCAACTGTTACTGTATATATGAAGATACACTATACAGTGTATAGGGTATGTTTGCTTCTACAGGATTGGAAGAAGATATGAAGTAGTCTTATGAGAGAGGAAGCTTTTTTTTTACTCAGGTTTTATTCTATGGATTTCACAGATCTAACTAGCAGCCAGTCATGGCTTTGCTATTTCATCAAGCCAGAGCTTTAAACACACCTTTGCATTTCACCAAGTTTTGTCCTTGAATAGGTCAGGTGTCTATGACTAGTGTATCCAGACATTTAAGCAGATACCCAGTCCAAATGCAAGAAAAACAAAGGGCTGTTGTAATGGGATAAATGCTTTCCTCTGTAGCTAGCATTTGCAATTTCGCTCCCTTTGTCTCGTACCATTACGCTGGTAAGGTGTCTAGAGCCAAAAAGAGAAAACAAAATTCAAGAGAACCTGCAAATGCAAAGTTAGCTTTACTTGAACATTTAGAAAAAGAAGAGTCTAGGCATCTTGCCATGGTAAAGTAAAGCAGCAGGACAAAACAAAAACAAAGTTTAAAAGTTTATCTTCTGGAAGGCTTTTGCACCCTCAACACTGCCTTTGTATTTCAGGGCCTTTTAAGCTGGCCTTGTCAGGCTAGAAAGACCTCTGCACAGTCAAGAAAATACTCTCTTATAAGACCCTGAGATTTGATAAGGCCTCAAATCCCGGGTTCTAAAGAAACAATGACAACAAAAGACCAAACAAGTGAAAGAACAGAAGACTGGGATCAGAAGATGAGCTATGAGGTACAATTACAAGGGTTTACATTTTTTAAGTATCAGGGAAAATGCTCAATTGTAAGAATGATTTTCATGTTTTTTTTTTAGCACCCCCACCTCTCCAAGAGAGCTTTTTGTTTTTTTCTTTTTCACTTTGGCTGCTCAAGAGCAGGATTTTCCCCTTTTGTTTACTCTTTCACTAAAATGTCAGCAAACAATTGTCATTTGGTATCTGTAAAAGATAATGCAGGTGGAAAGGGGAATACTGAAATCCAATACCTCCCCGTAAAAACCTACCATACTATCAACACCAGATAACTTCCTTTTCTCTGCTAGAAACCTGACCTTGTAAATATACTTACTAGGATAGGGGTAAGGGAATACCTATCCAGCTTTTTTGGGTAAGTAAGTTTTCAGCAGGTCTTCCCTCTTATGAGACAGAAGTTTTCTGAAAAGTAAATATCCTATCCAACTTTGCAATAGCACCATAAGAAAGCTTTTCTCTGGATCTCAGTATGAAATGAGTGAGGTTACCAAGATAGTTATAATGAGTCCTCCTCTGAAGTGCTGGGCACAAAGCAGCATTAAGGTCAGTACAGCATATTTACCCTGAATGAAGTAATCTCAAAGAATTCACCTTTTATTAGCTTTCTCAGCACCTCGCATGCTCAAGGATTCAGTTTGTCTTTTGAGTTTGGAAATATATTCTCATCAGAACTGCACTTTAAATTCTAGAGCTTTGAGAGGAATGTTATTTACATGATGATTTAAGAATAAATTTAGGAAATAAGAAATAATTTAGGAAGCACTCCTATTGATCAAAAAGTGTTGAACAAAAATCTAGCAATATTTTTTTTTTAAAGTACCTCTGTGAAAGTTTGTTGAGGAAAGATATATCTTCAAAAATATTTTTTTTAAAATTTACAGTCACCTGGAAGACACAGGAACCACCTGCATTAACAAGAAAAGTAGGATTTGGCCCTGAATGACTCCACTGAGCTCCATGCTGTCAACCTAAATTCTAAATGTAATTCAACAACTCTACAGCTCTGTTGTTTCAACAAAGGCTGTTTTATATGTCAGAAATGTGGACGACAACAATGTCACTACTACACAACTTCTGACCTTGATATACTTTGGAACTTTTCAGGGGGAAAAACTGTGGTAAACACCAGCCCCCTCCCCCCTTTCTTTTGTTCTAACCTTTAAATTGAATTGGAGTATAACTAATGTAAGTATAGAGCTTTGAGGTACATATCTTAAATGTGATAAATGACCAGTAGAAAATTAAAGGTCTACTGCTACAACACTGTCAATCCTTAAATGATGTAGGGTCATTCACATGCAATCCTCAAACCTGTGTTCTGAAATATAAAACAGCTCCAATAATCATTTCATCTCACACAAACATCTTTGTGGGTCAGATTTTATAGCTGGAGTCAGTCTATGCAAAGCCTGGAAGCAATAAACATGTTTGACAAGGAACTGTCAAATGTCCTTTGATGGAGTTTTCCCTGTCTGGTTCCATCTGCATGGGTGTTCTAACTGGTACCTCTTTTCTATCTCTTGGGCATGCCTTTTAAATAATATGACCATACTTGCTTTGCTTTTCTCACTTGTACTTTAGGCACCACTTTGAGCAAATCAGGAAGACAACACATCTGAGTCAGTTTTAACTACAATGGGGTGCCATAATATTCTTTGACAGATAACAAATACTGCTTTCATTCCGCACCTTTAACTCACCATTGTTAAGTACCAGCTCTGTTGGGGAGCTCCTGCAAAATCCAGTGAAAGGGATGAAGACAGTACGGAAATATTGACATTTCTCCCCTGAGACCAACATAGGGAAAGCCTGGAGCAAGGAATAGTTACGCTCAGTGGAGGAGGATCAGTTTGATGGATGAGGAAGGAGAAATGAATGTTGTCTACCTTTAGTAAAGCCTTTGATGCTCTCTCCCATAAAAAACCTGATAAAATACTGATTAGATAAGTGAATGGATAGTGAGGTGGATTAAAAACTGGCACAATGGTTAGGCTCAGAGAGTTGTGAGTAGTGGCACAAAGTCCACTTCAAGTCAAGTCACCAGTGGCACGCCCCAGGAGTGGATACTGGGGTCAGTACTGTTCAACAGCTCCATTAATGGCCTGGAGACTGGGCAGAGTGTACCCTTAGCAAGTTCACAGGTAACACAGAACTGGAAGGAGTGGCTGACATGCCAGATGGATGTGCTGTGATTCTCCGAAGGACCTCAACAGACTGGAGAAACAGGCCGAAAGGAATCCTATGAACTTCAGCAAGGGAAAATGATAAAAAGCCGTGTGTCTGAGGAGAAATCTATACACACTGGGGGAGACGTGCTGGAAAGTAGCTTTACTGAGAAGGACCTTGTGATCCTGGTTGACAGCAGACTGTCCAAGCAGCAAAGCCAGCCAAGTGCATCTTGGGCTATGCTAGGAAAAGCACCACCAGCAAGTCAAGGATGATGATCTTTTCTCTCTGCTCAGCACTGGTGAGACCTCATCTAGAGTACTGGGTCCAGGTCTGTGCTCTACAGTACAAGAGAGAGACATGGATATAATGAAGAGGCTAAAGAAGGCTAAAGGACTGGAGCACCTCTCTTATGAGAAGGGTTGAAAGAGCTGGGTCTGTGCAGCCTGGAGAAGAGAAGACTTGGGGAGATCTTATCAATGTGTATAAATAAATGAAGGGAAATTGCAAAGAAAGACAGTCAGGCTTCTTTAAGTGTCGGCCAGTGACAGGACCAGAGACAATAGACACAAACAGAAACACAGGAGATGCCATCTGAACATCAGGAAACACAGTTTTACTCTGAGGCTGACAAAGCCCTACTACCAGTTGCTCAGAGAAATAGTGGAGTATACATCTATGAAGACATTCAAAAGCTGACTGAACACAGTCCTAGGTGACTTGGGATCTAAGTGATCCTGTTTGAGCAAGGGGTGTGGCCAGGTGATCTCAAGAGGTCCCTACCATTCACAGCAATTCTGCCTTACCCTGATTGGAGATAAGAAGGGAAACACAAAGTGAAAAGCAGTTTCCTGCACCATCATGCCTAGTCCCCACTCTCAGAGGTATGATAATAAACTTTTGTAGCATGTTAAGAAACTGTTGTAGCTCCACCTTCTCTCCCAGATGGAAGATTCAGTGCTATAATGGTCAGGAAACTTCACTTAATTACCTGCCTAAATTTAACATAAGTCAATAATGATTCTCTGGCCCATCTCCACTTTGTTTACACACTGCATGCAGTTTCAGTAATTTAGTATTTTTTCAGACTGAAAATCTTTTTTCTGCACTTGTTCTAATTTTGAGGCATCTCCCTCAAACACAGTGGCAAAGGCTTTGTAGCTGTTTACATAGCTTCACAACAAGAACAAAACTAGCACATGTTGTCTGTTACTACACACTTCTAGAAATGCCTCCTTCAGTGAACAGAGACCTTGCACTTTCTTTTTTGTTACTGCATTACTAGCAGTACCTAATAGGTGAGGATGCTTTGAGCCTACACTTCTTTTCTTTGCATGACTTTCCACTTTGCACTCTGAGATCCTCCTTTTTTTTTTTTTTTTCTCTCTCTAGCAATCCAGCCATGAATTCTGCAACACTAGTATATGCCAGGATCTATCACTTTTAACTCACACGAATCAGGGCGACTGTTCTCCCTATTTTCCTTTCACCAAATCTTATCTTTTTTCCCTTTATCAAAATCTAAATTAGCAATTCCACAAATACAAAAATCTGGATTCACATTTATTCTAGGTTATGCAGTACTCTGGAATATTGAAAGACAATGCCGTTATGTCCAGAGCATGTGTATGCATGTGTTCAAGCATTCCTATTTAGAAGAAACCACCTCCCACTTCTCTATGAAAGCATAAGAAATTCTCACTGAATTCAAAATGACCCTGCATTAAAAACTAACCAGTGAGACAAGCAAAGAAGCTATTTTTCTAGCTGGATTTCTGCTGACAGCTTTTTAAGACATCCCAGAGGCAAGGCAATTGAATAATATATATGCAGTCAGAGGCAAATAATGCATATTCATTGATAAAGCAGCATGGCAAGAAAAGAAGAAGAATTTAAAACTTCTTTCAAATTAGCAAGTTGTTAAAAGACCCAAGTAAAGGCTAAAAGAACCCCACCCCAAACCTACACTTTGTTGTTAAAGTCACAGGTAAAACTTAGTAATTCTTGCTTTTCAACCATCTTCTTTATAAGGTATCAATTCTGAGACGCACTATACTCAAGAAATAAATATGTCAAATATTTGCACTCTTTCCTGATTTTCTTACATACCAAGCCAGCCACTAGTTTTAGATAAAAATTATAATGTCTTTTATGCACTGTTTTTTGATACTCATTCATCTGGAACTTGGACAGGACTACACTCTGTATATTATATCATCATAAATGTTGTCATGTACTTACAAATCATAAAACCAAAACCAAACCACCCCCTGACAAACAAAAAGAGTTATAGCACACATATTTCAATGCCACAATTCAGATTATGATGTAAAAACAATGTTCCGACAGCAGCATACAGTTATTCATGCTAGAGGGCCAAGTTAATTCAGAAGCTGAAACACACTGTGGGAACACTTAATACTAACAAATATAACCAGCAACAAAAATTTATGTATTTTATTAAAAGGGCTTGAAAAAACGATAATGTGAATGATGCCATAATACACCGGTCTTCTTGAGTAAATAAAGTCAGCAAATAAAAGCTGTTCAGTTCTCATGGGATTTTCTAAGAAAATACTGGAGTCCCAGTGTGAAATTGTGAAGATCAAGGAGAGTCAACGGCTCACAGGTGATTACAATGCCTGCTGGAGATGTGAGACCTGACTTCGGAGCTCCTTTTCAGATAGTGGCTCACACACCATGTAAGACTCTTAAAATTGGGCCATATCATGGGCACTCACTCTCACTGCAGCCACCCCATTTAGCATTAAAAAAAATAAAGTGCCATGGAAGAGCTCCCATACCTGCAAAAAGGAGCCTAGAAGAGATCTACCCTGGAATAGCCTTTTACGAAGCTGGTGAAAGACAGCACAGAGCTGGAAATGCACCCCAAGCACAGGGATGTTGGATGATCTGCGTGTTTGTGCTAGGGCACAGGCACACCCACACTTTCTTTGCAAGATAGAAAACTTTTAAAGATGTTTCCTGCCCCCACCTATGCAACAGGAACATTTTTTATTATATAAACATTTTCCCAGAATAGAAAATATATTTGTTATCCAGGTCTCCATATTACTTTTTTCTCCCCACAGCTAATACAATTTTTGTTAAAAATGGTTATTTGTAAAACCAGTTTCTATTCCTATGACTGGCCTCAATGCAATCTGTGGTATGACCTAAGTAAGGATGTTTTTTGTGAGCAACTGCCAGAGGAATGGGCCCAATGTGTACATTTTGTATGTGCAGCCAGAACCTTGCAAGAAGCACTTTTTGCAAACAAAAATAACCAAATACCATTAGCCAAAGTGGGTAATTTGTGATAAGGTTTATAAAAACTCACTCCTTACTCCTACCTCACTATTAAATAGATTTTAGTTCGTAAAGAACTGTCCTGAATTTCTTTCCAACTTGTTCTGACTATGCTTGCCCCCAAAAAGAATTTAAATAGCAGCTCCTAATTTCTCGCTGCTGTTATTATATCAGAAAATGCATACTCTGGGTCTTTTCATACGGCTCAGAAGACAGAAATACTGAAGAAAACCTCTTTGCAAGGAGCATTCTTGTGTTGACAGGAAAATTGACAATATGACCTAATAAGACTTTTCCATCTCTAATTTCCCTGAGTCTACTACTCCTGTGGGGAAAAATAACTTGTCAGCAAACTTATTATAGAAGAAAATATTACAGTAAAAATGGTTAGAGAAGATAGCCCACCAATTCCTTGATGTAAGATATGAATATACTTATTCTTGTGACAGTTACTTATTCCTAACTGAGAAAAATATGTTCCCAGATTGTGTACAGCAGTCAAAAATCTCAAGTAGCAGCAGAAACCAAGTAAGAAAATTACAAAGAAATTCTCAAATACAAAGGCAATTAAAAAGGTTGAATCAAACTCTGTTTATTTACCTGCACAGTACATTTTTTAGGTCTTCTAGAAATTTAGATATATCTTTCAGAAATGTGGAATTTAAATAATAAAGGAGCAATGCCAATCTTTTGCAATTCTCATATGCACACCTTTTTTTTTTTTCTTCAGTTAGGGTCAGTCTAGTGCCACCACCAATAACTGTATCTTTTCCTCAATTCAGGCAAATTTTAAAAGGCAAAACAACCAAAGATTAGGAAATATCTGAAGAGATGTCTTTATTTCAGACAAACATCTTATCAGAAACCTGCATTTAGCAATGCAAAAGGCCAAGAAAGGGTGTCCAAAGCCAGATCCTGCCAGTAACAGTGCTCTCACTAACCTTTAGTATTTTACCTATTTGCCGACATTAGGACAATGAAGAGGAGAAAGACAAATCAGGATTATATCTAACACTACCCACCATGACAACAATTCTTGAACATCATCGCTTGTGGAACAAAATTCTTTTATGTTGAAAGGTACCTTCAGGGAAGCACACATTGACCCCTCTTTTAACTTTTCCATTTTGTTATCCTTCCACAAGTGTATTTCCCTCCCTTTTTTTTTTTTCTTTTCCATTCTGCTCTCCTGGTTCCACCAAATGTGAATCTCCTTTTATGTATAGCAGCAAAAGCAATGGTCTCTCTCACAGTCCATCTCAGTTATGAAATTGATTACTACAAAATCATAGAATATCCTAAATTGGAAGGGATACAAAAGGATTATCAAGACCAACTCTTAGGCCCTGCACAGGTACCAATATCATACCATGTGTCTGAAAGCGTTGTCCAACGTCTTAAAAAAACAGAGATTGTGTATGATAATCTCTGATCAGTATATCTCCTCTAACAGAAAGTAAGACTTGATTTTCTATAATGCAGTTGTTGTTATGTGCAATCTATCTCCCCTTGTCACAGGAGTGGTCTGAGAAACTAATATTCCTCTTGCATTGCGTTTTTGGGTTTTAGTTTTTTTTGGTTGGTTGACTTTTTCAGGGCTTTGGTGTGGTTTGGCTTTTTCTTCTTGCTTTTTAGTATTCTAAATTTTCATCTAGATTTTACCGAACTGTATTAATGCGAAGATAATGAAATATGGTAGTGTCTGCTCATCTGATTAATTTTCCATAATTTTCTATAAACGGTTGTTGGAGAGCCATATTTCATGACTCTTTTCTGTGTTTATCCCATTACTTAGGAATTAGCACAGCAGTACATCGAAGACAAAATAGTCATGAGCAACTTATAAAACTCTTGCATTAATTACAGGAATCTATTATAAAAACTGTAATATATTCCATTGTGTACCTGACTAGTAAGTTTCTTTGTTTTCAGTTGAGTGTGATTACAATCAGTAGCATGTGAAACTGAATTTGTTTCACAGCAATATATGAGCATTTACAGTCACAATGAACAACATAACTCAGAACTGATATGATATGAGATAGACTCTCAATAACTGCCTTAGTAAAGATCATGTGTGTTTTCAGCAGTGTAATGTAACATTTTCTGTATTCTTTAAGATTTCAGAAAAGTCATAATGTGTGTGATATGTTAAACTATCAGCCACTTCTGTAAAAAAATCCCTTTTTTTTGTTACACGGGCATTAATTACTGTGAAAGTAGATTGCTTTGAAAAGGTAATAATCTTAAGTATTTTAATATTATTTTTGGCACTTTATTTTTTTTAAAGTAAATTATAGAGCAATAGTTCCACATATCTTCGTTTCTAAATCTGTCACGTCTGTTACACTTACACAGGATCCAAAACTATTGATTATTGAGGGAGGATAGAGGAGAAGGAAAGAAGAGCATAGCTGGTCTTAAATACATAGCCTAAGATTCCAGCATGATTTTTGTTCTTCACTTTTTCCCATCTCTTTTCTGTTTAAAGTAAAATATCAAAAATATTATATGCATCTGGAGATGCAAATATAGATTGCCTTCAGAAACGAAAGCAAATGAAAACTTCAGGCCAGACCAGGTCTATATCTGTGGGGAGTGGCCACCCCATTCAGGCCTGGAAGTGCACCTATTGCTCCTAAAGGCAGGATCACAATTGCTGATCTTGTTCATGTCTTCAAAACAGCATCATATAAAGAGATAAAGGACCAGTTAGAGAGTAGGTGGCTGTATTAAGACAAAAATATCCTCCTTCTCAGGCAACTCAAAGGTTTTCCTAATCTGTAGATTCTCTGCAGTCAGTGGAAAATATCCTTAAGTTAAGGAGTTGAATTCCCTAATATGGATTGGGTATCTGTGATCTCATGTCCCCACAGGGTAAAAGGCAAAAAATCCACTCCACAAACAAGAACCTCTCACACGACTCAACATGAGATGAGAAAATGGAGAAAACAGGTAATCTTCCTTCTGGAAATCACAGAAAGATCCAAACCCTAACACATGGAGTGATATGTCTCACCGTGGCATAGCTAATTTCTTTTCCTTATACTGCCTTCAACACTAGTCAAATATATAAAACCACATACCAAAAAAATTTTAAAAATTAAAAATTAATTACTGCATTTAAAGCAATAAGAGATGAAGTCCAGAAATTTATGGGAACTGTTAATAAAGTAGTTTCCTGCTCAGAAATGAGTAATGGGATTTTTGTAATTTACGGTACTTCTTGCTTCACCACTTGTGAGTTACAGACCTTTATAATTCTCCCGTTGGGACTTAAATATCAAACTATTGTCCCCAGTTAGTATTCTATATCTATAAATATTTTTTCAAATCTTGTCAGAACCTCACAAAGAATTTGTTAAATCAGGCCGTGAGAAGATCTCACTAGGCACTGATGCTGATAGAAAATCATTACAAATAGATTCACTGTTACACTGGGAGTGATTTTTTTTCTTTTTCTGATTTTCAGTGCCATATACTGTCTTCCAGTGATAAACTTATCTGTGAAAGTCCTACATCTCTGAGCAAGGATTGTGGCACACTGCACTGGCTAATCGAGCCTACTCTGCACACAGGGCCACACACATGTTCATGCATATTTTCCTATGGTAATAGAAAACTTCAAAGAAAAACTCAGAAAAAAATATTTCCCCATACCCATCAGCAGTAAACTGGTCTATGAATTAATGATACCCAAAGTTGCATTCACCTTTTTGTTCAGTCCACTTTATATTAGAACAATTTTTAACATGGGGGTCTCTGACATCACCTAACTGATTGAAATGTGGAAAATAAAACAAGTGTCTATTTTGCATTCTGGTGATTTAAAAATGGGACAATCTACAAAAATGTTGTGGCAGGCTGTGCATGCATGTGTTGGGAGTGGCAGGCCAACTTTTTATTTTCTTCTGTATTTTCTTCTTGAAACACTACCTTTTGTCCCTAGCCAGTATTGTTTCAGGAGTGATTTTAATATGTTAAAGATGGGCTTGCAACAAATGCTCTCACCACTTTTTAATTATTTCCACTGGATTTCAAAGCAGTCATAATGCAATTTACAAGAGAAGAAGATTTCTGTAACTATTTGAGAAAGTTTTATCTGTTGCATCATGGGCATTTGGAGATTCAGCTGTATAAGCTTGCATATTTCAGTTTGCCAAGGACTGGAATAATTAGGAAGACAATTAAAAGATATATTTGACGGAGTCTCACAATATGATGTCAAAATGAGAACCAACCATAAACCCAAACAAGAACAGAGAATGACAGAAAGCTCTAAGATAACAACCAGGTGAAAGTCTGCACTATTTGTGGAAGAGTGATTCATGTTTTACTGATACAGGTAATCATTGCATAATGCATGTTGATTAATATCACATCACTGACTCAGGGCTCATGACTATCACCTTATTATGCAACGCTGCCTTTTCCAATTAAGGAAGAAGAGCCAAAAAACCACGTGACTTAAGATACGGAGAAGACCAGTGCATTAAAATGTGGAACATTAAAAATAAATTTTTAAGGATAAAGTCAGTAAGTAAGATGAAAAGGAGAAAAACAGGAGAAGGTAAAAGAAAAGGACCATGTGAAGCGAAGGGAGGATATACTCCATCTCTTGAGGAGAGCCCAACACCATCACAGCCCCAAGCTCTGTGAGGAGGCTGCAGTGGGTCTTTGGGGTAGGGTTCCCCCCAGCCAACAGGAAGGAAATTGAGGAGAGGACTCCAGCCTTCACTACCCCTTGGCTCTAGTTCCTGCCCTTAGGTATACTCATGCTTTCAGGAATTTTGGATGCACACACTAGCTCTTACTTCCCTGCTAGCTCCCAGGCTTCCTTCCCTGAGAAGGTTAAACACTTTCCCTCCCTCATTTGTTTTTGCAAGTATTTCCAGCCTCTTCTGCTTCACCTTCCAGACTGCTGGAGGGGTGTTGTAGCCCCTTCAGAGCACTTCAGAGCACATTTCCTATCTCTGACCATATATTATTTGCAATATATGTATTTATATATTATATATATATATCTAGATTACAGCATGTGGACTTTTTTCACAGGTCAGTCTCTTCCGTGATTGACAAGGTAAATTTTGTATAGATTGCAATCCTATTCCAAAGAAGTCCAAAGTGCTAATGATGCCAATAGCTAACATGTTGACACTGCTATATTTTGAAACCAAATGCTTGTATTAAAACCCAAAATCTAGCTGAAAGGAAATTGGTTTGGAAAAATAAAGATGTTAAAAGGCTACAGCAAGATCGCAGCCAGATACACATATTACAGTTTTAATTTATGCAGAACTCAAATAAGAATACTTTAGGATATACCAAGGACAGGATCACTATTTTGGCTGTGTACAACTGAGAGAGACACCAGATTTTTAGAGTACGTTTAATAATGGCCTAAATGCTGCCACTGACATCAGGGATAGGAGGAGAGGGAATCAGTGGCTTCAATGGCAATAAAGCTGGGCCAGTAACAGACAACACTGAAAATTCTGATGGTAGCATAGATCATGTAAGTATAAGCTACATACAGTGTTGAAACTAAATTACACTCTACAAGATGTCAACTAAGGAAGATAGACCAAAATTAAAACCAGGAAACTTAGAGAAGAGGGGGTGATTAACTTAATTTAATGAAAAATTAAGTCAAACAAACATAATACTTCCATCTGGAAATACTTTTATTTGGGTGAGGTTCATAAAACCAAAGATTGTAGGCTTCCTTTTTATGCAATGTTCTAATGATCTGAGGGCACTTAAATACTTCAAAATCTTTGTTACAACGTAAAAATTTGCAAATTTCAAGTGCAAAATATTTTTTCAATGAAATGACATAGATCTTGTAATTATTAGAGTTAATGGCTGAATATTACACTGCAGAAGCTTTTGGTTATGAGTGAAAAATAATGTATTCCTTATTCTTAAATTACAAACATTTTTTAAGTTTTTCATCAACAAATATAAAAATATTTATAATTATTTAGAATATCCCTAACAGCTCTTCTTTATTGACTTCAGGCATTGCAAAAACACAAAAAATTTTAAAGTGAGAGTATCATACATTAAAGAAGTTGAAAGTGATTAAAATTGAGGGGTTGCATAACGTTCAGAAAGAGTACACATGAAAGCATCAAAGTCTTCTGGACTACAATGTAGAACTTCTACATTATTTTCTGTTTGTTTTACATATAAGAGTTAATCTTATCTTTTATGGTACTAATAAAAACCAAATTCAGTACTTCTTCACAGAACTCAAGCATTAGCATTTGGATTGCTGCTCTCTCTTTCTCTTTTATAGGCCAATTATGTTCTAGGTTGTTACAAATACATTATATTTGACTAAAAAACCTCATAATAAGTAATGTATTGGAATATGATATTGTTCTTCTTTCAAGCCAAGAGGCTCACTTTTATATATTCAGAATTGTGCCTGTGATAGTTGTATTAAACAACAGTATATTTTGTTCTGAATTATGCTGTATTAAAAGGGTTTCTTAAAATATGTTCTGCCTTCTTTGATGATTGTTTCCTTACAAAGATAATTCAAACCAGCTAGGGCCCACCCAGTAAGAGCAACAAAAGGTCTAGTCCATGATGAGCAGTATTTGTAAGCACTCACTACTAATATTAATTAATTTGATAATTTATCCTCTTTTTCTATTCATCAGTTGTCTCCATGTGGTTTAAATATTCATTCTCTATCCAAAGCTATTCACACTGGATGAATTTCATTCCTCTGTGGAGGACCAACATAAAGCATATGCATCACTTCAGTCCTCTGAATAGGGTTCAAATAATTCTCGAAGCACTATGTTGTCTCTCAGCTCATGAATAAATTTCACCATTTGGCTAGATGTAGATTCTTTCTGAACTGCTTGTTGCAAGTCATTCTCTGTGCTTCAGTTGTTGCTGTGGTATCTAAGACTGTGGTCTCGAGATGTCAACTCCATAGGTTGGGATGCTTATTTTTGCATTTAGTGGTGCATGAACAACACCTCCTAAATACCTATCCCTGATGCACTGTATCAGTGATTTGAACCCAGTTTACCAGATAAATGCAGACCACCATCCTGTATCTGCCTGCGCTCTCCACATGCCCCATGAACTCATCACTGACATTGCATCTAGGTCATTCAGACACCCCGGACAAACGTCCAAAGTCTTTCCATTTCTACAAGATTTGTGTTGAAAGATGACACGTACTGAGAGACATCCAGACAAAGGATAGGTTTAAATTTAGACTTGTAGTGGCAGGGACCATCATCGTCTTACATGTATGCACCAAGCACAACAGAGCACTCTTTTGTGACTGGATTTCTTATGCCCTACTCCACAAACAGGCAAGCAAAAAATAATCAGAAAAGCCTAAATAAGATTGGATATTTAAAACCTGAACTAAAGGGAATTATTTTAAATCCCAACTTTGCTCATTTTGCAAATATTCTGCCAATAAACTTTTTCCTAGATTTTATGCACAGAGCAATCCCAAGGGGTGAAGTCAATCGCAAGTTTTAAGTAATTGTAGAAATGAAATATTTTTCTAGCTCTGGCACTGACCAAGCATCCCTTCTTGTGATTTTTTTTTTACAGTTTAGTGTCATAATTAAACCAAAGCTGAAGCAAACAGTTTATCCTCTCTAACAAATAAATTTATCAGAAAGTTACTTTGAGGGTGGAAGATAAGATAAAAAAGGAGCTTTCATTAAGAACCCAGACAGAACTTCTTCATTCATCTTCCAAAATCATTATGTAGATTGGCAAAGAATGAAAGGTAGCAGTAGGAGGAATGAAAAGACATAATTTTTATGCAACAAATGTGCTACAGTGCTAAGCAATAAAAAATGGCTCTGTATATGCTTAAAAGTTCATCTAAGAAAAAAATCCTTCACTATGTAAAATTGACACAGGCTAGCCTCATTGCCTATTAATATTACTGGAAAGTTTTAAAAGATATGGCTCTGAGAACACTATCTCAGATTAGGAACTGAAATTTAAACAAATGCAACCAATGGGAAAGACAAGGGCATTTCTAACTACCTCTGCTCTTTGCCACTGCAAGCTTCTACAAAGTTAAAAAGACCCTGTGGATCAACAAGGGAGCTCAGGAAAGTAGCTTTCACTTATATCTGAATTATGTATAGGCAGTTTGATGACATACAAGCACTCCAAAAACAAATAGCAGAGTGCTGCCTGCTGTACGTCCCCAACACACATCTGGGCTATGTCCCAACAACACAGACCAGCTATACTGCTTTCTCAGAATACAGTGTGCTCTATGAGCCAGGAATTATGAGAAACTAGCAAGGGAATGATATATCATGTTCTGAAAACACAGCCAGTATGACCATGCCTGATTTCTACCTGATCCTGCATTCAAAAAATGCAGGCTTCCAAAAATTCTTCCCACACAGAACAGAGCTTTTGTGTGCAAAAAGGGAGCAGAGTAAGAAAACACAGCAAGCACTGTGGTATAACAATGGTGTTCAAATAGTGGATCTCTGAGAAGCATTTCACCTTTTTTGCTGATGCAATTATCTCAGTTTGTTCAGCAGAAATGCAAAGATTCAGTATTTTTTAGTTGTAACTGATTATCCTTACTGTCAACTTTGACATTTGTTCATATTGTGGGTGCTAGTTCTGAAAGTTAGGGAGTGAGACTTAACCTCATCAAAGAAGAGCTCCTAGCACTTGCCAGGATCTCACTGTAGGAGTCTATTTTCCCCCTTGTAACACAAGACTTTTGTTGATTTATGCCACATAAGAGGAGAAAAGGCTCGCACATCCTTCAAAATCCTCATCTTCCCTAGACAACACAAAAAAGAATGGCATGTGGCATTTCATGAAGCTAATTAAATTAATTGGTGGAGTGGAGCAGACATAACTCCTCTGAAAGTAATGCTTACCCTCCCTGTTTACCCTGAGGTTTACATTGGCTCCCATTCTCAGCTATCAGTTGATAGTTATAGCAATTGCAATGACAGTATGAATCATAATGCAAAAAACATGTTACATATTGAATGATAGATGGGCCAGCTTCAGGCCAGTTCCTACCGGATCATCTTCATATTCACTTAACAAATCAAAATATCTCCTGACTAGAAGCACGTGGCTTGTTTTTGAAATTTTGGCTACTGAAGTGTGTGAGGCATTTTCCCCACAGCTTGTGACAAGGAGGAGCTTCAGTCAGATGGCCACATGTCATTTCAAACGTCAAATCCTGCATAGTTTCATGTGGGCTCCTTGTCAGACTCCTTTCCCAGACACATTAATGCCATGTCAGTGCAACAATGTCAGGTTGGTGCAACAATGTCTAAGGGACACAACTTACAACTTTGCCATACCATCTTTGCAGCTTGTTTTGGAATAAGGGTGTAGTTTCTGGATGCTCCACAAGCTCCATGATCCTCATACTTGCTGCCAAGAAAATGGCATCACAATCCCAGCCAAAAGAGACAGGTTCTGTCTAAGGCAGCAAGGTTCAGACAAATGCTTTTAATACTTGCTTACATAAAATCCACTGAATTGCTTATGACCTCTGGAAAACTCTGGTAGGGCTAGAAATGGAACTGGCAGTCTCTAGAGACCCCATAGCAAGGAAACTCTTCCAACTTTCTTGGGCTGCTTACAGGAGCATAAGCAGTCCTACATAGTATAAGAGAAGGGTAACTTTTTTTTTCCTATGACATTTTTTAAAGTATTTGCTTTAATTTTATTTTTTTTCTTCCCTGAATAAATGTGGAAAAACAATTTTAAAAAAAGTCTGTTTCACTGCACCCTGCCAGTCCTATACATTGAGCAAAAAAATACTTCACCTCACTGTGTTAGAGCATGCAAGTTCTCTAAGCTATGTCAAGATGATAGCACCACATCTCATTTAATACTTCCTAAATTATGCACTTGATGAGACTCAAGTTGTTCATTTGTGTGAACATAACTTTCACTTTCCTTAGGTGGTCCTGAATTACAGACAACAGCAATGAAGAAGTTTGACTTTGGCAATTAAAGTATTTACAGTCTTCCTCGTATCCAAAGCACTTTAGCCAGGATCCCATGACAATTTTTTAAGGTACTGAAAATACTAATAGTCCCTTAAATTTTATTGTATAGTAATGCTCTTAATTCTGGGTACTCCTTTTCCGTTTCCCAGTTCAAGTGAGTTTGACTTGTCTTGTTCTCAAAACAATTTGAAAAAGACTGGAAAAATTAGAAACATAACAGAAATCTTGAGACAGTTCCATTCCACTACACAGAAGCACTGATAATATATTCTTTCAGGAAGGATTGCACTACAGGATATATTTCATGCTTTAAAAAGTAACAGCCAAAAAAGAGATGGGGGGTGGAGGGGAATGGATCGTGCACAGTAACTGTAAAATTATAGCCCTGTTGTTTTGGATCTAGTTGCTAATGTGCTCAAAAAGATCTGTACTTCATCATATCTCATGGGGAGGATATACAGTATGTGCTCTATGTGGAGCCTATATGAGTTCTAACATTGCTCAAAAGGACAGTTAAATAAATTACTCCACCAGTCAACTCACTGAAAAATTTGTATTTCTGCCAGCTTGCTTCCAGCCTCTTTGCATCGATGGATTGTGGTGACAGCAATTATGTCACCCGGAAAGTTAAGAGCTGGCAATTCTCACATCAGCTCTCAGACTTGCTTTATTGTCCCCCCTACAGTTATCACTTGTTATTCTCAGTATTACCATATTTTCTAAAAGGCTATGATAACCAACACAAGGACTATGAAAACGTGGTTGAGTTAAAGTTGCTCTAAATGATCACAGTCTTCTGTGATCAGGTTCTCTAGGATACCTGACACAGAATACCACAAATTGGAATAGAGTATGTGGCTTTTTCCTTCTTCTGTGCGAACAAACATAACACTGCTTAAAACAATCTATTCCATTCAGTCCTTAACTGCTTATATTTTGTACCAACCTCAGCAAAATACAGGTTGCTCCTTGCAACTAGGGTGATTCAGCCAGAGATAGCTGTATGAGTATATTAATTTTTAGGCATTAGAGGCGATAGCTAAGCAATAAGATTATTTTTCTGGGTTTATCAGAACGTCCTGTATGAGGAAAGACAAGACATGTCATTTTCTGAAGCATGGCTTTATTCTTTTATGCTGCCTCTTTGCTGGGGTACCAATTTTATTAATGACCTCTGAGTAATTTTGGAAACTGTGTTGTCAGCACTTCCTTTATTGCTCCTAATGTCCACAAAATATATTCAAGAAGGTTACTGCTCCACCATACAGTATCTACAGCTGCTAAGAATGGAGGAGGAAACAACGCCACAATGATTTTCCAGTGGCAAACTTTAGTTTTGTGATTAAGTCAAGCATGTTCCACCTTAAAAATTATGCAAAAGCCTGTCTTTTATTGGCAGAACTGCTGACAGAAGTCTGGCTCTAATAGATGGGTGATACATTCATGGACAACAATTTATGATTCTGACACTGCTGTATTTTATGGCTGTCTTAGAATGAGTCATGTTATTTTCTATTTTTTTCCACCAAAAACATTCCAAATCCACTCAAATGCTGAATTCAACATAGCTCTGGCTTTGCATTACAAGTCCTTCACAAGAAGCAGGCGTTTGATTTGGTTTCTGAGAGCATGCCAATGGCATATACAGTCATTGGGTGACTACTATCAAAGGCCGATTTAACCAGCCACAAGCAAGAGTGCTCAGAAACACTGGAAGGTTGCTGCATCTCATTGGCAAGGTGCTCATTGCTCACTTCTCCCACCCACAGAAAGGGTAAATCGGGTAAGTTGGCTGCATCAAGCCAAACTGACTTAGGCTGTACATTACGTGAGATGAGTAACAGGCTGCATTTGACAGCAGACCTTGCAGGATCAGACCCAAATGTCTCCACAGCCATCTACTGCTTAAAGTTGTTACTCCTACCAGCAGGTCTCCGAGTAGGGGCAGGAACACTCAAGCTGTATCTCATGATGTTGAACACACCCTAGTTAGTTTATTGCTTGGTACTAATAAGAGGTTTCCAAAGAAGACTGACTCCTGTGCATGCAGACTTTCCTTGTACTGCTTCCAAGAGGGCTCCGTGCTCTTTTCCCAGCTAGCTTGAAATGACACTCTCTTTTCACCTTGTCAAGATGACAGGTACAGTGGAGTCAGTATTCTCCTCATCCTCTGAATTGTCTGTGATGAACATGACTGCTATATATAAACACAAAAATGAAGTATTTCAGAAGCAAGTTCTGAGTCTATTTTTTCCTTCATCAAGATGTTATTTCTTACAGTCTTCTATCCTAAGTTTAGATAGCATTACTCTTCACTTAGGCTACAACACTTGCCAGACTTAACAGACATTTCACAATAAAGTTAAAATAATTATTTTGATTAATCAAATCCTATGAAGCAAGAAGACCTGAATTAGGGGACTGACAGTAAAACCCAACAGCTGTATAAGTCAGAGGCTGGACAAAATGACTAGCATTGTAAGACTGTCCAGAAAAAAAAGAAAAACAGCTTGCATGGCACCAACACTTTTCATGAGGAAAAAATGTTTCAAACAATAATGTTTCTGTTTATATAAAAAAACAGCCTTGGCATTCAGATTTAAAGAAACCTAAGTGAAATTATATTTGAGTTGATAAGTTAAATTAAAACAAAACTAGAAACAACAAAAATGTTTTCATCAACACATTTTGAAAATTTTAAACCTCTCATTTTTTTTTCAAAGTAATTTCTTCCAAACAGAAAAAGATTAGGACTTCAGATTTGAATATGCCTAGTATTTGGGAAAAGCCAAGACTAGCTCCAACAAATTTTTGTGGTTTTAAGCTCATTTCTACATTTATTTATAGGATTTATTCCCAGTTATTCTTTGGGAAGCTTTTACATCTTTCCCTATCTATTGAGTGCATTGGAGTACTTTCTCTAGCATAGCTGTCAACACAGTTTAACACAACAAGCAAGAACAAACAACAAGAACAAATCAGATGCAGTCTGATTAAAAATCAAATCAGTCCACAGCAAGAGACACATATTTCTACTATATAATGACTGGTCTTACATTAGTTAGTTAACATGATTTTCTTATTTTATTTAATTTTTTTTTCTTCTAACAGTTGGTAGACTTTTGGTTAGTTCAAACACTTTTTTTTTGCCTTCAGTATTTGCCTACATATTCCATGTCAGAAGACAACAGTTTCTTTCCTCTTCCATCAGTCTGGAAGATATTTCTGCCCATTTCACTGGATTTCTTGCTAATGCATTTACAAGGAACTATATGGATGATGGGTAACTCAAATGATGACTGTCTTGGACTCTAAGAGGCATGGACCTTGAGAATGCTAGGACTGCGAGTATAAGAAAAGGGCATCTTCTCCTTTCTGTAAAAAATGCTGAGCTGATTTTGGTATCTTATTGCACAGAATCATAGAATGGCTTGGATTGGAAGGGACCTTAATAATCATTTAGTGTTCTAAAGATCCAACCAAATGTAGTTATCTCATAATGAGTACATGCTCTAGGACTAAATGTGTGCTATGACACTGCAGCCAGAGTGAATATATTTTGTTTTCTTCTAAAAGAGCTCTATTCCCCAAAAAGTAAAGTAACATGCAAGAACCACAAACATTCCCCAAAAGAGGATGTGGATGTAAAGGAAAAAATTTGACCTGGACTCCTTGGAGGCAAAAGCCAGTACACACTACTGTGTCACCTGGATTCCTGACACTCTCCACATTTATACTTAATCAGCATCAGTCCTGATAAATTATTTACCCTGGAGGAATGTAATGGGACGCCAGTTTGTCTGTGCATATGCTCTTATATGTTTGGTGAAATAAGCAGGGTTGGGGGGTGGGGGAAGAGCTCTGATTTCTGTCAGTGGGATCCTTTCTACACTCTGTTGGCTTTACTTTATACAGCACTGGCATCCCCTGTGACACAGGCATTTTTGATACACCCTTGACATGAGTGTCCTTAAAAGGGAAGTTCAGGGTGGTGGTTGTGCTTCAAAGTATGTAAGACACAACAAGTCTCAGAAACAATAAACTATCACACAGTAAGGTTGATAGAGGAATGAAATCTAAGGGGTAAGAGATAATACTTAGCATCCAGAGGAAAACAACAGCGTCAATATCTCAGATAGCATAATCTTGCTTAACCTTACTTTTAAGGACTGGGCTTAAGGCCGTAAAAGCCAAATTTTGATAGCAGAAGTGCACACTCATGCAATGCATTACCCTTAAACTGCAGTTGCATTTGTATAGTATTCTTTACATGGCACAGATTAGTTTGCATGCAAAAAAGTTCGTGAATGCAGGAATGCCTGTGAGGAGTCTCACTGTAACTTTTGATAGCTTTTTAAATTTTTCATAACTTTAATATTAAATTTAACTAAGTTCTTAAGATATTTCATTTCTAGACCGCTTCCAAGTAAAGAGCTGCCCTGTAGTGCACGTTATGTAAATAATTTAATGGGAGATTAGACAGCACAGTAACAAGAGCGATTTAAAAAATTTAAAAACAACCCAGTAAATGTAGACAAAACCAAGTACTCAATAGGAAGATGAAAGGAACAGTCTCCATGGATAAAGCATAGATAACTGGTAGGCTCTGTATTTCCATGTTGTCCCTTTGGTTTTCCATATCCTTTACAGAATAAGGACCCACAGTCAAGAATAAAACAAACCCAGCTCTCCTCATTGCACTTTAGCACCAAAAAGGCGACAAATGTGTTGCAAAAAGGTGGAAATAGAAATATTTTTTGGTTCCTCATGCAGAATAATCTGGAATCAAAGCTGTTATAGTGAGAAACCTGCCTGCATTTCAAAGGCATTCAGAAAAAGAACAGCAGCAACCATTTTGAGGGGACTCAACACAAGCACGCTGAAGGCAGACTTCTCTGCTCAAAGAACATCTTTCCCCTACTAAGATAATATTGCCATTCTTGGAGTACAAGTACTCTAACAAGCCCTTTCTCCAACCTCTAAAATAGATTACAAGACATTAAATTCTGCTTTAAGCAGAAGCTTACTTTCATTCTACTTGAATTGGGGGGTGGGGTGGGGAGAAAGATACTCCATGCCTCCCAGCTTTGGGTCAACATTCATCCTTTATCACAAAACATAGGGAGAACTTTTGGTAACCATCTCTTGTTGAAATAAAGACAACATCTCCTTGAGGAGGCTGGGGAAGAGAGAAAAGAATGAGCCTGGCTAAAACAAGAGAATCAGGGTGATGAGAAGGAAAATAGACATTTTGATCTGGATTCAGTACAGGATCAGAGATGGGAGGGAAATATGACTCTAAGTCACCCATCTGCTCTCCTAATTCTGGAACAGAATGAAATTGTACCCAGTCTGCCCAGACACAACTCCTACATGCCTGGGTGAGAAAAGTGTGCAGCATATAGATGACTCCATTGGAATCATTCTGTTTTTACTAAGAGAAATTCTGCCTTGTTAGGGCAGGCCTTAGTTCCATGAGCAGCATATTGAAGGGGCTTTGTGTGAACAAAAGGGGTAGTTTTTATGATCACAAATGGGAAAGAAGCAGGTCCATGGCATAATCTCCCTGTCAGAAGCCCTTGACCTGAAGTATGGGATGTTATAAGTTGGCACCAAAATAGAAACACTCAAGTGATAGACGAATGGACAAACCGCAGGCCACCAGATAGGAAAAAATATGATACCCTAATGTGAGGCCCCACAGGCAGGAAAGAAGATCTGGACAATGTTACCAAAGAGGGGGGAAGAGAGAGAGAGGCAGAGAAAGGAACCACAAATATATATGCAGAGTATTATGACCAAACCCAGAGATAAGAGTGCATGCTGATTTTATGTCTGTACCAAAAGCATGCCAGTTAGCTTAATTGCTTCTATGATTCTGAAAACTTACTTGTATATCCGTTTGCTTATATATGAGCTGCAATGCTTTGTCAGTCTGATCCAAACCCAATGGCAAAAACTGCTATTGATGGGAAGGTAATTCTGTACAGACAACATTATTGCTGTACCTAAATGTGTTATTTAACCTGTACTTGCTGTCGACTCCTTTCTAAATCTCATTCTATAACATGCCATCTTGTAATTTTTCTGGTGTCATCAGTATAGGGACTTAGTTTTCTATTAAGCTATAGTAAAACTTGAAGTTGTTGATAGCAGAGTGTCATCAATTTCTCCTCTTCAGGGTGAAATGTTCATGGCCAGCATGCAACACAAGGTGTTAACTTCATACTTAATTTGATGTTCTATTGGCAGTCTCCCAGAAAACAATTTATCTAGGTACTTGAACAGCACTCATCATTGAGGCATCTGGTGTCTTCCAAAATTCAACCCTTATAAATATATGTGCTTATCCACAGCCTGTGTCTGCAATGGAGTAATACCACCCAAAATAGATCCTTCTCTCATTCTGAGCTGCAGCCCTCCAAACCTGGCTGCTAAGATATCATTGCTGAAACACTTTATGATGCCAGCCTAAGCAGAGAAGGGAAGACTCCTGTGATTCTTTACAGCACTTGTAAGCAAACCAAGAAGCTGTGAAGCTGGCTTATGGAAAGGGTTGCCAGGAAGTCAAAATTATGCTGAGTGAAAAAAGACGGTGAAATACCAGAAATACCCAGGTACTTCTGATGATGAACCCCACCTGTGCTGGTTCTCTGCTCAGCTGAAGAAATTTATGGATGAATACAGCACAGAAAAATGCTGTCTAAGAGCGTAGATGGTAAAAATATCGACCAAAGATTGTGAAAGTTCAAGTCAGCACTGGGACTAGGCTTTTCAACATCTGCTCAGTGTCAGCACAGCTATCAACAGTGTGGAGTTTGAATACATTCCTTGAGAAGCCTACCTTTACTCAGAAAACAAAGTCAGTGACGCTGTAACATACATGAAAGATGGCAGAGAGGGAAATCTTACTTCACCAGGTCGATTAAAATTGACAAAAAGATCTTCCTTTAGTCACAGCTTCTACCCAACCAAATTTAGATTTTGTAGAAAAGGAAGTTCTGCAGAGACCATACCCATAAAACATGAAATGGTTTACACAAAATTTCATTCAGGAAAAATGCTGAGAAAAAGTATTTTGCTTCCATCGTAATTTTTACTTAATTCTCAGAACACATTGACAAAATGATTTTATCTGGAATTTGGAGCTTTATGGTTAAAACAACACATGACAGAGTTCATGGTCCTTTGCACAACAGAGCAGAGCCTGGAAGAATTATGTCTGATTTTTACAATGGCAAGTAGTGCCAGCATCATTGTGTTATATGATCTATACTACCTTTTTATGATACAGCAGAGGACAAGACAATCTGCAAGCTTCAGTTGTAGGAAGACTGCCTCCCCTCTCCAGATAAGACACCAGGCCAAAGGTAGACAATCAAAATATACTTTTCCTTATTTGTGACAGTGTCCTGGTAGTTCGTTCCAAACATCATTGGTCCCACAGATCAGTTTGCCACGTTATACTTAAGGAGCTTCAAGTCAGGTTTGAGGACAATGAGAGGTGATGTCAGCCTTTTAATAGCTTTATGAACTGGTGGTTTTATTAACCCACCAGTTTAAATAAAGCAAAATGTATAGTACATACTATAGGACGAACACATTCTACTTCCAAAGCATGCTTCAGTAAAGATTCTTCATATACAGGGAGCACTATCAAGGCCTGTGACAACACTGATGGAAATACAGGAATGTGCATCCAGATGCTGAGGCTATCCTTTGGCAGGCTTACACCAGCTGAATGGAGTCAGTCTAGAAAACTTTCAGCAGAACTAAGAACGTCAAAGCTGTCACATTAGCCATGCTTCTGTGTAGGCATGAGAGAGTGCACTGTTATGAGCGATGAAGCATAGCAAGCTGACTAACAGCAAAGCCTTGCTCTGTGCCAGCCACACATCCACCACAACACACACAAGGAAATTCACCTATAGCAGTTTCATTACATCATCCAGTGGAAGGTGGAGGATCCTCTGGTAACATATTATTCTGCTGGGTGGTGCATGAGGAAAAGTGCATGTAGTCAACTGCCCATCCACCTGACTTGTCTCCCTAATTCACCTGTGGCACTATGAGTCTCAATTTCTCTGTTAATTAACTTCTGGTAAAAACCAAAACTTCACTCAGGGGGTTCACTGCTCTTACAACCTCAAACATCTCTTTTGGAAAAAAAAAAATATGGGGCTTTGATCTCTGAAAAGGTCATTATACTTTACAGCTTTAAACATGACATGCAACCTAGGAATAAATCTTTGAACAGGCTTTTGGTACATGTTACACACAGCTGTCATTTATTATTGTTAATAAAAGTTTATTAGTAATGTTTCACAATCATATCCTTGTAAACAAATAAAAAGGAACAAATCCATGGTGTTTGGCTTAGGTTAACTGGGGTTTTTTTCCATCAAAAAAAAGTTATTCAAATAATTGCATTAAATTCTGAGTTCTATAGTGTAGAATGTATTTTAGAATGTATTTTAGAATCATGTGAGGTTTTCAGTAGCAGTCACCACACATAATGAAGGAGTCTGGAATAACTTTAAATTTCACTATGTGCCACTGACGCAGACTCACACAGGGAACAAAATCTGTAATGGATAAAAAACTTCAATTTCACAAACCTGGCCCGCATCTTCCAAGGCATTCCTTAGCAACCACGCAGTAAACAGTAAACAGTAAACCAAACAGATCTTCACTGATCACTCATTTACTTTTTGCTATTGATTATACCATATTTTCAAGGTGGGAAGGAAGTGGTTTTCTCTTAACTATCTCTCTTATGATTAACCTCAGTAGTGATATTTCTGCAGTAGAAGCATGATTAATTTGCTTCAAGTTGCTATTATAGCGCTGTTATAACTTTCCCAGTTTGTTGCTAATTTTCAACTTTTGCAGAGATTCCCATATTCAATGGCTATTCTGGGAGGCACTGACCTGCTTGGAATAACTCCGAATGTTATCATAGGATGAGATCTCAAGAAGTGTTGAGATGTATTCCCAACTGTGGCACAGACACTATTGGTATCTGAAGCAAAAAAGTAACTTCTCTGAATTGATGTGACTAGGTAGATTTTAAACTGGTGGGAAGGATTCTTTCATCAGCAAGAGATGGGGTTCCCCATTTTCAAAGTTAAACAATTATTTCTCTGATGATTGTGTTCCCTCCCTCTGTAAGAAGAACGATCAGGAACAAATTCAGTTGCTCAAGTTCACTCAATGATGTTGTTTACAACATTTAAGTGCAGATGATTATCTTCTACTAGCACAGTGTATAAATGTATAATGCGTATTGTGTTAGTTATTTGACCTTAGGGCTGAGCCAAAATAATGCAAAAATACCCACTTCCATTATAAGTTTTCTCATACGCAAATTCAACTCCTCATTCAAATATTTGTGAGAACCATGACCTTGCCAAAAAGTGGAAAGAGGCAAACTCAAAGGCTGGCCAAAGAAAATTAATAGAATCTTTCAAAATGCCCCATTTCCCCCACCCTCCCTTCAATGTTCCCACAGCTTCATCTGTTAACTAATACTGGTAACGCAATCAGAAGTTTAAAAGTCTCACCACATTAAGAGATGGGCACAAATCAAAGTTCTGAAAGGGAACAACCTAAAATTCTCTAATGGTTTGAATTCAAATCTATTTGGCAGCATGGACCCATCTTTGATCTAACAGCTAAGTAACAAATATTTGTCTGGGAGAACATGAACAAACTGCTTCCCGAACATAAACCAGAATCCCTTTGAGATTTTGGACCACACAGGCTTGTTCCTCCTTAATAGACTCCAGTAATTTGAGAAATTACATTTTATCTCATAAGTAAAAATATCAAGAAGGACCTTTCCAACACACTGAAGTATGCTAAGTTTTGGAGTTTGGTTTGGTTTTGGTTTTTCTCTTTTCTTACAGTATAAATTTTTATTGGCATCATATCCATAAATCAACCATTTGGTTGAGGAAGACAGAACACTTTCAAAATCCTTTCAACATACAAATTAATCTTAAGGGGCTTATTCTCACTGGTCTTTTTATCCCATCTGAGTTCTTCTTTTAAAATCACTCCAGTTACAGGTTAATAGACTTTCCTTCTCATGTCAAATAAATGTCACTTTATAACACTACCTTGTAGTTTCCCATAGTTGGCTTTTAAACACAGGTAGGCATATATTAGAGGAGTGTGAGTCTAAAGGGACCTGAATGTCTAAGCAAATATAGATCAACATCCCTTTACTCAAAATCCCATGTCTACTATATTTTCAGGTTATCAATATCCAATATATTCTTCATTAATGCCAATATGATGGACAAAAACTGTTCTCGTTAAATAAGCATAACATAGTACAGTGGGTGCAGCAGGCTGCCTGTCTATGATGTCGAAAAATCCACTGATGATACAGTAAAAACTGACTAGATATCACACAAAAAATGCTAACATTTATCTAGACTGAAACATTTGCTTAGTTTTACATTTTGTTTTGTGGTGATGATCAATTCTGCTTTCTATACAGCATTTGTATTTTCTGTTTTATGTCTTAGTTTGCACTGGCTCATTAGGTCATTCCTCTCCTGCCCTGCCCCCTCCTTCCAGTGCCCCCCTTTTATTCCCATGGTTAATATTATAGTTTTTTCCACATTATGCTTAGTTATAGACTTCAGCTGATTTATGATTCTGTTTTTATTATTTGTTCGTATAATTTTGTTGAGGTGAAGATGGCTGTTGGGTTTTATTTGTTCTTTAAATTTGTTGTTCCCATGGTAACTCTTCAGTGCATTTTTTCCTGAGGTTTGAAGGACACTTTGCTTTGCTGTGATGGTCTGGTAATCTTCATCAGACTACAACATGTCTTTATATTTTTCTTCATGTTTGAACAGTCTTAGTTTCTTAAGTCTTTGATGCTTACATGGATCTGGTGGCCCCATGCACTGCCATTTATATACTGGCATTTAAATAAAAGTGAAGCAATGTAAGATACAAAATCCATCCAGCAAAAACAGATACATGATTTAAATATAGTCTATGCATATGTGTAAGGCAATCTATTCTAGGTTTACACTGTTAGGAAGATCTCCTGTGCTGTGCATGGAAGTATAATAGTCCCAGTGTGTGTTGAATGTCTCAGCCCTTTTACAACAGACAACAGCAGAAGGACAACTTAAAATACAAGGAATTTCTCAAGATATTAAAAAAAAAATACAAAGGCAACAACAGTAACTCTAGATCACTTGTACAAAGCTCTCCACACAGGACAAGTGACTAAATTTTCTGGCTACTGCTGTACTCCATTCACAGCAATGGACAGTGAGGTTCTGAGGTTACTCTGGTTTCTTGTAAGAACTAGGTACATCTGAGGACAGCTCTAGACTTCAGAGGGATCTAAAACTGGCTCAGAGCTACTCCTGTCCCTTCTGTTTCCTGTCCAAGTAGAGCTGAGTTAAAGCAGGGCATCAGACTCACTGTGTAATGAAGTGACCTGAAACCATATTAAATCCTCTGCCACAGAGCTCCCATCTGAGACATGAGAACAGTGGAACTAGTTGTCCATACTTTGAAGCTGTGTTTTGGAAACAAATTGGCTAGTTTTGTTAAAACCACAGACCATCTAACTGTGCAAAAGTTGCAGATACACCTTACAGAAAGTACATCGGGCTGAAAAAAAGGCACAATACTGATGGATCCTGATTATATGCAGCACACCCATATTCTGGTATGGCTCAGTGCCAGACAGGGGCAGTTATTCAGCATGTTGTACTAAACACAAAAATGGAGCTGTGCTCTATGAAATGAAAATCTAACTTTATTTTTCTGACTACTGTAATCATAGGCATTTGGAAAACCCAGATTACTTTCCTGTTTTATTTCTTATAAAATCCAACTTGTTACTTGTGCTCAAGTTTTCAAGTAACTTGTCCCCTGTGTCCCCACAGTTTCTTTTCTTCTATAATATTTACCCTTTAAACAGCCTTGTAGAGTAAGAAATTCTTGGTATGGAATGACTATTTAAAAAAAGAAAATGAGCTATAAATTACTCATATGATAGGCTAGTGTTCTCAAATTCTCTAAGATTTTTCTGTAATTGTCCAAATAACCTCTAAAAATAGTACTGATTGAAAGTTTTGCATTTTACTTTCTAAGGGCAGCTCTGTTGCCATCATTCTCCACATTCATTTATACCAAATAAAATGTCCAAAAGCAAACAATCCAAATGCTCCATGCAGACTTTTGTTTTAAGAATGTACAAAAGTAAGAAGACTAAGGATCAGATGGCAGAAGTTCAGAGCCCTCCGTACTCATGATGAGAAAACATTTGAATTCCTGGGGAAGCATGTAAACCAGTTGCTAAAAGGGCAATTACTGAAACATTTAATAATAGGAATAATAATTTGCATCATCATTTTTTCAAAGTGGCAGAACAGAAGCAGCTTTGAGATCTGATTCAGGCCATCTGCAGACTCAGGCAAACCTCAATTGGGTAACATTGTTCATAGTTAGAAGGTAATATTTACAATCCAAGGAACTACAGGTGGACTTAAGAGATTTAAATTAGGGAAGTCTTTGATCTTTCTGTATCAGTTTTGTAATAATAATGAAAGCATGCATAAACAACTCTAGCCCACCGATCTTTCTTTTGTTCATGTGGCTTGGTAGATTGAGCATCAATTGCTTTATATTTGTTCTATTGGTTATATAATCTTTTCTTTGGTAGAAAGGGATTATGGCAGCACAATTGCCTTTATAAAACCTCTTCTTGAAGGATGTGCTAATTTTGGAGGCTATTTATTTGAAACATTTTGGAAGAATACTATCGAATTTAATGGAGAATGATAACCGCATAAAACAATTCTGTAGTTTGTTTTCTCAATCATCCCACAGTAAGAGCAATTCTGTGTTACAGTCAAAGAATTGTAATTATGGCTAGTAAATTATATAGGCTTTTGGATGAGATAATTCTATTGGGTTTCCATAGTAAAGCACTGATTTCATTCTTACTACAAATCTGTAGGATGTCGCCACAGAGAAAATTTGAGCTAAAGCAAAATCTCTGCTATCTTGCTCTTAGCCTCTAGCTGCTACAGAGCATAACAATTATAAACTGATAAATCACTTGAATGGTTATAACATCTTTCATTGACAAGGGGGGCAGTGGCACATACACACATATAGCGGCCAACATTAAATAACTGTCAACCAAATTGCATAAATGATGATTTAGCTTCAGCTAAGCTTTTAAGGGCAATTTTTTCCACCTCAAATAGAGATGATGGTTGTTCCTATATTCAGATCTTGTTACCCTTTTAAAGTGCAGTTTATAAGTTTGCTGATTTCACTAAGCATTTTGCCCATGCTGACAGAACGGATATTGGATCTGAGTCCTGCCATATAGATTTAGGAGAAGGAAAAGGTATGCCAAGTTTGAAAACTCCTAAATTTCCACTAATGTGTGAACAAGTTTCACATGGCACAGGTACACAAGTGTGCTTTATTCCACAAATTTTTACATCCCACAAAGTTACAGATAATTTCCAACCTTTGGATGTATTAATTTTGTTGTGTCCTCATATCCACATGTAAAAACTTTTTAAAAAAAACCCAAACCAAATATATTTAAAAAGTATCGACAGTGCTCCAATAATGGTAGGCAGTCTGAGTGGCATAAGTGTATTTGTTTACCTAGCAGCCTTTGACCCAAAGAGCAGTTCTTACTTATGCCAACACAGTTGCAATAATATTTGTAGAGGCTCACTAAATTATCTGGAGTTTGGTTGTATTTTTTCCTCTTTGAGAAGGGATAAAAAGGCAAAATGGTGTAGGCTGGGAATGTAGAGATGGTCAGGATGAACACAAGTACTTTCTAGACTTATGCAAACAATTGCTTCCCGACAAAGATGGTGTCAGTTCTGTTTGCCAACACGCACTGCAGCTATATGCAACCACTAAAAAACCACACAGACAATCAAGATCTGCCAGTTTTGGAACAGAGACCAGAAGAACTGTATAATCTCAGTCTAAAAAACGTGCAGCAGATGGTCCTTTGTTGCTGCTCCCTCTCCCCCCAAGTGACACTGACAGTATCTGCTCAGCAGACTGCCAAGGACAACCATATCATTCCATTTAGGCCACCTTTTTGGCATACCAGTCTTATTTTAATTTTGTATTTGCTGCTGTCTGATTCTAACAGTGTGAAGAACACAAGTTTAACTATATGCAGGAACCCTAATACATTTATTACAGCTGTTAAAAGAAATAAAAGGAAAGCTGAAACACAGGGTACAGCAGACGGAAGAAAGAAGAAAATGTTATTCATCTATGAAGAAAGACAAATGAAGCAGAGAATTTCATTTTCAGAAGACATTTTTTAATAAAGTCATTAGCACGGAGGTCAGATCAAGAATTCATATCGAAAAGAATACAGAATGGACTTTGAAACATCTGATTTTCCATACTGGTGAGGAGAAGGAAGCCTTGTTTTAACTGTATGTTCACTCAGTGGCTACATTCAGAGTGGTCTCACTGCTCTTTTCTGTACGGCCTGTACATTGCCCATGGCTCATTAACTAATTTCATTACCACTAGATGGGTCCAGTTTTACCTTTGAGTTAGATCTGGAAATCCCATTTGACCGTATCTCAAGAAGCAAACCAGAAAGAGATTGTCACTATATGTTTGAGTATACCAGCATATCTTATTTAGATACCAAAATATAAACATTTGCCTGAGAATACAGTCATGCAGCCAAATATCCTTTGTCTTGATGACAACATAAGTCCTCTTTTTGAAGGAAAAGTGACCTCTCTACCTCGAAATCATCTAAAGTGGTACTCAGAGAACGCATTTTTCTATGTCACACACTACAGATGTATATTTCTCTCATGTTCCAATGTTACTTTATGTTTAGATGTTAAAATGCCCTGACATCCGTACAATTTATGCATGGGGAGAGCAAGTAATGAGGTGTCTAAAGAAACTGGGGAGAGAACAGTATTTAAACTATAAAATGCTTCTAGATTATCTGAAACATATTCCTTACATTTATATTTCTCATATTATCGTTTGAGACTGTTGCTCCTTATTGAATTCTGAAAACAACTCTTTAGCTGAGAAATATTATACAATTTTCAGTGACATTTACCAAGAAGAGCTACATTCAGCTTCACCTTAAGTAGGGAATACTTACTACACTTTCATTTACGTATAGCAGATTAACCTCTTTCTCCTCTCTTAATTTCCCGTCTTCTTTTTCTGTTCCTGTAACATATTTATCTCAGACACAGACTTTTTTGCTCTCACAGGAAAGAAACTAAAATGCATACCACACAGAAACAGAATAAACAAAAGACAAGTCCACGAGAGAAAGCAGCTAGGACACAGGATGAAATATTTTCCCATGAATCTAAAAAAGATAACAGGCACTTGCTTATATGTGTCCTTTCATCCCTGAAAGCTTTAAAGTTAATTCATGGTTTCATAACTACAATAAAATAACCATGCAGAGATTAAAATCAGGGCCTCGTTGGATATCAGCAGTATGAATCCCACCCAGGTCTTTCTAAAAGCAGGCTTGGCTGACACTCCAAAATGCTTCCTCAAGTTCATCTTCAGCCAAATAAGAAGTGGTCTGGAAAGGATTCATCCTTTTAGAGTACACAGAAGATCCTCATCTTGGATCTATAAACCAAGTCTTTAAATTCCATTGTAATTACTTTGCAGTCATAAATAGAGCACACTATTTGTGGCATCCCAGCTGGCTTTTTAGACAAGGTGCTCCATATCTTCAACAGAGCATTCGAGAAAAAAGTAGGGACAGTGACAGAAACCTGACTTTGACAACAAAGGAATTCTCAAAAAGAAAACCAGAAAGAAAAGAAAAAAGAAAAAAAAAAGAAAAAAAAAAAAGAAAAAATCCCCCCAAACTGGCTTTTCCTTTAACATAGAGTAAAAGCAAAAAAGAATTTTTTGCATTGAGGAACATTTGCTCAAAAGCTGTATTCCCACCTTGAATGTTTGCTTTCAAGGAAGAGAGGATTGGTGCAAATGAAAGTTCTGTTATATCAAAATGCTTTAAATCATTTAACTCTTAAGACATGATGACTTAATAACAGCCTTACACAAATAACTGAACTCCTCACTTTTAATTTAGCAATTAAACCAAGACACTATTTTCCCCAGGAGACACATTTCTGGAGAGACAGTCATGGAAATTCAAGCCTATGGCTAGGGTTAATGCTTGTTAAAGATTTCCATGAAGATTACAAGTCATTCACAGTGCCTCTGATATCTATAAATGCCTAGCTTTCATGGATGCATATGCAATGGCCACAAGTCCTTCCGTTTTAAGCTGGGATAAAATTATTTCCATAGAGTTTGACATACAGGGGTTTTCCCTGGCCCACAGCATTTGCTGGCTCTTCTGCTGAACAGCAAATGATATGACTATCAGCCAAACATACAACAGCACAGAGTTCTGTTTAAAAGCTTAGTATAAAATGAACATTCAATAGTTCTTTTAGCATGCCCAATTTTGCACTGATTTTTAAAGCATTAAAGAAACATACCCTAGAAGTTTCATATACCCCGCAGTAAGATGTCACTCAAAAACATGGATTATTAGAGCATACAGCCTTTCTCTAAAAATGTCATCTAGTTCAGTATCTAGTCTACTACACTGGTCTTAAGTAAATGTTGATAAAAAACTAGCAACTGAATAAGTATATATGATATTGCTAATCTCTTAGTGGCAATCTCTTAGCATAAGAAGTACTACATCAACATAAATTGACTCTGTATTGTTATTATCTATCATTGCAATAGTAGACTACAGATGAAGAGTTTCAGAATAACAAAGTTTCTAGTGTGGAAGAATGCAGACAATCTGATTAGTACAACACCTTCTGTGTTGTGGTAAAAGAGGAAACAAAGGAATTGTCTGAAGAGAGTTTACAGGTATACAGGATAGCACTATTCACGGTCTAGCGAAAATATTGTCCGCAAGAGAATACTGAAAGAGCTGGAGCTCTACCAAGCAAAGTAAACCAGGAGAGACATTATATGATTTTTAAGCTAAAAAAACCCACAAACCAGCCAACGAAACACAAAACACAAAACAAAAATAACCCCAGACTACTGCAAAGGGCAAGCTAGCAATCTGCTTCCCATATCCACAGTGACAAGAAGTGACAGGCTTAACAGCAGAAAAGAAGTTTTTTAAACATTAGCAAAAAATACCCAAGAGTAAGGGTAGTGAAGCTCTGTAATAGACTGCCTGGGGGCCTTAAAGAATATTTGTAAAGCTTTGGGACAGGTTAGACAAACATCTGTCAGGATTAGCTCATGCTGCCTTTGGGCAGGGTAATGAACTAAATACTCTCTTGTGCTCCCTTTTAACCCTAAAATTCTATAATTAATAGCAAAAAGCCACACAATTCCATGGTAATAACCAAAGAACATCTTGGTTCACTAGCAAACCAAAGACAGTGATCAAAAAAAAGAAGTGGTCTACCACTGGAAGAAGATGGTAATTTTTAAATAGTGCTAAAAAGCAAAAGTTTCAACACATATTTATATTCTTCAATCTGAGAGAATATCTGCTTGTATTATGTTTTTGGATTTCTAGTTTATGCAAATAAACTAGTAAGTTTCTCAAGGAGAAAGAAGAAGAGAGTCATCTTTTAAGCCTCATGTTCTGGTGAATGGAGGCTAACAGCTAATTACAGATGAAGCATTTTCACTAGGTGTGAAAGACCTCATATAAGGAAGGGCCGTGCAACATCTGAGAAGACTCGGTTCTTTGCACTTGACTAAGTAAAGTAGCAGAGATCATGCCACAAACTGCATGTACAGCAGCTGTACAATCACATTGTCATGGACTGAGAAGCAGGTATTTTCACTGGATCACGTGAACTATCCAGGAGGGAGATTGTGCATCAGCTGTACCTGGTGTGTGTACCAGTCTAACCAGTGCTGGCTCAGGATTCCCTCTGCTCTCAAATCTACCAAAGTAAGACAAAAAAGTGATGAAAAGAGACTTACATTAGATTTGCTATTCCCACATAAATATTTTTCTACCTCGTTATCCGTGTTCAATTTCAGGGTACAGTTAGTAATTAATAATTAGGTATTTGAGTTAGGGAGTGACTTGACAAAGTCCTGTGCAATACCAAGAGTTAAGTTCCCACCAATTTTTTTTCTTTTTCTTTTTCTATAAAGTGGAGTAGTTCCGCACAAGAAAAGTCAAGGGTATAAGTGTGGTGACTCACCTGATACCTTGCAGAGATGTGATTTGAACTTCCATATTCCCACTTCTCATGTTGTACCAGCTAGCTTTCTGTTTGACTAGCTATTTCTCTCAGATCAAAATTTGTGACACCCGCAAGGAAAGCAGGAAAGTTTTTCAGTGCACCATCCTTTGAAATGTATGCTTCTGTTAAGAGCAGCTTCGAAAAATCAGCATTGTTAAGTCAGTTTCATACACAAATATTTTTGTCATATTTCAGAAAATTTTTTGTTTGGTTCCCTTTCTATGCAATATAAAAATAACACCTGTGAAGGGATGCATCTTTTATAGTCTTTCACGAGTGCAGGACTATACTGGCAACCCCACTGCCTCTCTTCTTCATAGTTCCCCTGTGAGAATGCCCTGCCAGCATTCAAAGGCATTATAGGGTGGGTGCTAATGAAAAGCAGCAAAGCCGACTCTGGATCCTCTTTCTCCAGGAAGAAGAGCAGTTACAACGACTGAGAGAGATGAAGAACTTGTGCCAACCCAAAGGAATGGCAGAGAGATCAAGAGAAACACAGAAATATGGTTTGTAGTTTTTTGCTTTATCTTTCCTCTCCAGTTCTCCCCCTTCAAGTGTATTGCATGTAAAACTGCATGAAGAGAATGCAGCTGAAGACTTGAGGTCAATTAATGTCCATTTGTATTAGCCCAGAACTCCTACAAACCTACCCTAAAGAGTTCCCAAATAATTTCTCTTCCTTCTCATTCCCTTCTAGGCCTGCACTACTGCTTTTTGGGGGAAATACAGGAAGTGTATATAATACTCTGGACAAATGCTTGAAGTGACCCTGCACCATTCCAGAATCTGCAGAATAAAATTATACTGGATACAAAGCTTATTATAGATCTACATAATCAAACACTTCATGTTTACAAATGCTACTTATGCATTAAAACACGACTTAGAGCACACAGTTGCATTTTTAGTTATCATATTTTACAAAAATATTTTAAAAGACTATGCAAAAAACACAGAACCAGCAGCTGGGGTCCAGCACTGTATCAGATTTGCTGGTGGAATAAAGACCCATCAACACTTAAGAATACAAGGGGCAGCCTCCTGAAATGCAGGTAGCCTTCACGAAGTGTCATCCCATTAACTCTCCACCCACTGCTTGGAGCTGTGATGTGAACACAGAAAGGGGAGGCTCACATTTGTGTCTCACATTTGTGTCTCTCTGTGCTAAGGTGTCCATAAATTGAAAACACAGCTGGTTACACTGTGCAACTTTCACCAACTGACAAGGCTGGCATCCCCAGATGTAACAGAGAAATTTAATGAGGTTTCAAAATGTCATGCTAATAGAGCTAAATCAGAGCTATGAAGACTGTCAATGACATTATCCTACTAACTTCTCACCCTAGACATATAAATGGCTCCTGGAGAACAGGACTTATCTGAGCATCAAGTTGAACAGGGTTTAAATAGTGTAATTAAAGATAATATGAATCTATTCATGCTAAATATGCTGAAATACTTCAGATACTAGAAATAATACAGTCTAATCTCTGGGGAAGGATTAGTGTGATAAAGATGACTACAATTCCACTGTTTAATTTTGTCATGTAGATGTTCCCTGTAGACACTGCAGAGAGATAATTTTTCTAAAATAGAAAATTAAGTTCTCTTTTGAAGGCAGGCAAATCCAAAGCTTAAGAAAACAAAATCTTATTTAACCCTATGAAAACAGAAGGCTAAAAGCACCAAATGTAAAATGGTATTGAATAACATTCCCACTCATCCAATTTAATGAGGTTTTGGACTCCTGATGTCAGCTGTAGTGCTAGTGCCTGGGGTAGTAATACACAACCTATGTACTGAACTATGAAATCATAAGCTATAACTTCTGTAATGTGTTTAATATAGGTAAATAATTGTAGCTTTTTGACTTATGTACATTAAAAACAAAGTAACAAAGAGATTTCTTTAAACTGATGAGTAAAGTCATGTGTTCTAAAGAGTGGCTCAAAAGCCATGAGAATAAAGGATATATAAATTGATTTTTGAAATTTATTCAACTCAGATCAGAGTATTTTGGTAGTGGTCAAACATTTAGTAATACGAACTACTTAACTAAATAATTGCATACAAAAAATCACCAGATGGTAAACTGGCAAGCTTTCTAAAGAAAATTCACATAAATATACCCCAAGCATACTAATCTTCATTGGATTTGCCATAAATTTCAGATGTGGACCTACTTACATTGAAGTTAGTAAAAAGACAAATTTATCTTCCAGATCACCAAAGAGCTGCTGGGTATGATGCACACATGCACCATAGAATTAGAATAGGATCCATACTGCTGAAAACATACAAACATATCCTAAATAAATTCCTGCAGGTGTGTAATTAGCAAAGTAAGAAATTTTAATTTATACAAAAATATGACTGAAATACTTACAGTGGTGTTAAAAAAATCCTATGCCTGGATTACTAATTCTCCCTGTCTGACCCTGCACTTCTGTAGTCAATCAATTCAGAACTGAGACTTACAGGAATGCAGAAATACTAAGATTCAGTGAGAGATCTATATATTTTTTTGCATTACCTAGAAGCAGTACTCTATACTGGTGATGCTGAGACATCTAAAACCAAACTAATTTCTAAAAAATATAGGAAAAGACTACACTTGGACAAACACCAAGCTGTAAAATTTTAGTTCAGCAGTCTTTATTTCTGAGAAATCACTCAGTGAACCTGTGAGGCTTTTATAAAACTTTAACTTCAGACAGCCACTGTCATAATATTGTAGCTACATTATGCTAAGTTTTAAACATACTATGTTGTGTGAAAAATATGAATGGTTTACATCTCATTACAGGAAAAAAGTAATCCTGACTTAAGTCATAAAGATGAATGAAGACAAGAGCAAACAAGCCCAGACCAGCGGATATGCATAGAATTTACACTGGTTACAAAAATAACATAGAGAATAGTCTTCATATTATGCTCTACCAAAGAATTAATAAAATGTAATTTACAAGTCCTATTTCATTATATCTTACTCTACTTTAAGGAATAAAGAAAATGCTGATAGATACCAGGCACAATAAATATTAGTACTCTATTTCTATATGAACTATGCTTATTGCAACGCAAACTCACACATAATATATTATTTACTGTTTTCATTATTAATTTACAGATTTGACAAATTCTTCTTACATTATACTGACCCTAAGTGGCATTTAATCTGAAATACATATTGTATACCGCATATAGAATAGAAAAACATTCCCCATAATTATTTTTTTTTCAGAGAACAATACAACTTTATAAAATGAATACTGGTCAGGAGATTATCAGAAATTCTGTCCTATTTTTTTCTACATGAGGGAATGGGAACATTTTTGGTATTTTCATGAGGTCACCGGAAACACTGCAGTAGTGAATATAAATAAGTCTTCATTAGGTGACTGCTGGTTTGTGGTCATTACTTGGGAATGGTTCTGGATTATTATCTTATTTTTTTTGGCCCTAATTTAAAGATACCTTCTTCAGTTGGTGGAAAAATAATGCTCCTTCTTTAGTTCTAAGAAGAGCAGCCTAAGGCTGGAATGTTCTAAAGAAACTCAAGCTTTTGTAAAATGATGTCATATGCCAACTGTGCCAGGCAAATGTTTAGTAATAGCTAAAGCATTCTATAATTAAAACAAGTCCCTTGTTAAAAGAGACTAAAAGTGATCAAAGCTCTTTTGTCTGTTGAGACACTCGATAGATGTGAAAAGTTTTGCTTACAGTGGGGATGGTGCAGTGGTTTCTGTCTCCATCTTAAGTAGCAATAGAGTGCATCCTCAACCACCCGTACTTGCAAAGAAACTAATAAAAGTAATAGAGCAAAATGAATGAAACAAAAGGGGAATTCAACAGAGAATAGACAGGTATTTCTTGTCCCTGTAAGACAGAGAGTGGAGCCTTAAATATCTGAAACTGTTATTTAAGAGTTGCAAGACAATAAAGCAGAGATATGTCAATAGTACTGCCTACTAATTGTGTACTCAAGCTAACGGGACCATTTGACACAAGCAGTCACTTGATTACAGTATGTGGTCTATGACTATTCCTTCACACTAACATTTTCCTACATTTTCTACTCACCAAAAAATAGTACACATCAGAAAATACTTTGAAAATAAAGTATTTCATTGATTGAAATACATTCCTCAGCTTACCTCTGACCTTGATCCTGCTCTATGCCCTAGATTGCCTTAAAGGTTTGCATAAAACACCTCTAAGGAAGAGGAGTTTCTCATCTAAATACAATTCAATACAATTTTTATATGTCACATTTGTTTTTCCTCTTGGACTTGCAGAGGTACAAATAAAACAGGAGGCAGAAACCTCTAAAAACAGTCCCAGCCACATTTGGAAGACACATATCTGGAAATTTTAAATTGAAGCTTTTTTTCCTGCCATTTCCTTTACACAAAAATCAAACATTACTGTACCCACAGCATTAAGCACACTTTAAAAAAATTCCAGCTGCCTGACCCAGAGTGGCAGAGGAAAAAGGTGCATATAAGCATTAAAAGGGAAATTACACTTCAATTCAGAATAATTGTTTGAAAGAAGCTAGTTAATGCTAAACTCTATCCTGGGCATTTGCTACTGTGGAACTGAAGCTTCTTCCTAAGAAGATATGAACATAAGCCTACTTCTTTCCATCACACAATATCAGATCAAAAATAAGTCTGACAACCCTTTGAGCAGGTGAGGAGATTGTGTGCTCACACTTAATATGTTCAATATGCAAGAAATTAATTCCTTGCAAAAGTTGGTACCCTTGTTAAAAGCTGAATTTGGAAATCTTTGACTTTCTCGTTTTTAACTAATTCTTCACAATTTTGCTGCAACAAACAGCCAAACTCTTCCCACTTTTCTCATCAAATGCCCAATGAAAATTCTAATGTAAACATTGCATTTATATGACTCAAATTCAGCTGTGACACATTAATACTGTAATGCAATTTTCACTACAAAACATAACAGAGGTAATTTCAGCTGCAGGTTCTTCGTTCCTATACTATTTGAAGAGCAATGTAAAATGTGAGATGTTATGCAAAGTAATACATGTATGTTCCATCATTCTGACCCAAGTAATTTGAGTTGACTTTTGCAGTAAAGCTAAGTCAAGTGTTTCATTATAATTTTAAAAGACTTCAGACATGTTCTCTCTAAGAGAAACAAAACAACTGATTCATGAATTGTTAACAAGAATTTCCCAGATTAAAAAAAAAAATCTTCCAAATTGATCAACTTATGGTCCACCTACAAAGTGTAATCATTCAAGGTAAAAAACACAATGTGTTTTTTTTTCTTTAACCTATCTCCACTCTCTACCCTTTCCCATTATAAATTACCTGTAATCACATATGATTTCATTTCTCCATTTGAAACTGTTCTTTTTTTCTGATAATCAATGCTATACATAATAGAATGTACTTTTCCAAATACTTTTTTATATCTCATTTCCTAGCCCATGTTTGACTTTGGAAAAAACAACCAACCAAACAACCAACCAAACCATACATAGAAAGAACATCAAAACATGTTATACAGAGAAGCTTTCTGAAAACAGGCCATTTAGGGTGTTTTTAGACATACCATATTTTCCCAGATGTTTTGTGCCTTTATATGCAATTTACTCTAGGAAGGAATTTGGCCTGCCTCTAAAAAGCTTCATCACTAAAGGCAAGCATAATGATGCCTGACTTCCTGGAACTGTTTAAAAAAGTTTTCATATTTTTTTCCCATTTGTCTTAAATCAGGGTTAATGCTCATTCCTTGTAGCTCTAAAAAAGGTCTAATTTCTAGAAAAGAAACATTAATGGATTACTACACTCTTAAGTCTTTTCTTTGCAATTCCTAATGTAATGTCACTTGATTGAGCTAGGGTTTATTTCTGTCATCTCTTCTTACACTTATCATGTGGATGAGATGAGGCATGCAGCTGCACAGTTGTTTTCCTGACATGCAACCTGTTGCACTGCAAAGTTTTAAGTGGAAAGACTGATCACAAGGACTTGGTAGCTGTGCACCTTCAACCAGTTGGATTTTTTTGGTGGAAAAGTAGGTCTTCACCTAGTGGTCTTAGTTCCAATTTTAACATCTATAACAACAGCCTTACCCAATGACCTTTTAGCAAACCCAGAAACAATCTCAGTAAGATTACCATGAAATTGATACTTATTTTATGATGTGTGAGGTTTTAATAATGACATTGTTAGAAGGTCATAACAAAGTAAATATGTAGCCAGAAACACGCTAAATAAGCTACACAATGGAAATATTAAATCAAAGCACTTTCTAAAGAAGCAAAAGAAGTAGTCTCATTTCTCCATAGGTGTCATTCCAGGTAGCTGTGATCTCATAGAATAAAAACTACAGAAACATAAAAAAAAAAGAAAGGCAAGCTGGATTCTATTTCCGGATAGCACAGAAGAAAATAAAGCTGAATAATATTTCTTTCAAAGGACAGGGGGGAGCTTGCCTGAATCTGAAAGATCCACAAGGGACTGTAAGACAGGGCAACTACATCCCTGTAATCTCTACCACTTTAGAATTTTTAAATGTCACTTTTGTAGAGATCATATGAAGATCCCAATCATGGTCCTACTCTCAACAAATCCAGCAAGAGTTCTTCCTCTCTTTTGTCTAAACTTTCTATGAAACAATCAGAAGTGAAATCAAAGCAGTTCATCTATTCATTATAATTGATAACAAGCAACATCAATACTTATGGCAGACTAGCACTGTTAAGAAATTACAAATGAAAGCCTTCCAGTGGGGCTCCAAGTTCCTGCATTCTTTTGAATTGCTTGCATACTTGCCATCTCCCTACCAAAAATATCAGGATGATACAATGGAAAGTTGATACAATAATAATAAAGCATTCAAAAAATGCCTTTGGGAAATTACTTCAGTACTGATGAATGAAATCCATAAATAAATGTTAAACCCGTTACACAACATGGTGAATTCCCAGCAAGTCTTCATTTGGTGCTGAAGAAGAAACAATCCAAACATTATCAAGAACTAACGTAATTCAGGATAAGTAAAAATGCTCCAGGCTAATATTTTATACTGTACTAACTTCATTCATCATGCCACTCGTTTGTTATCACTTCAATTTACAGACAAATCAGTACTTCAATGCATACAGAAATTATTGTCTCCTTATAGTTATTGAAACCTCATCTATTCCTGAAAACAAAGAAAAGACAGCACCTTTTCCCCATAGGAAAAGCTGCAGAGGTTAAAACACGTTTATTCTGGCACACGTACCAGCTCTAAAAGGGCAATTAAACACCTTCCTCTGAAAGGAAGTCTCATTTCAACAAATATACTTCTTTTGCTCAAAAACAATCAGAACAAGAAACAGTTTTTAAGGCTCCAACTTGATCTTAGATCAGTCAAAATACGTTCAGTTCTCCAAAAATAGCAGATTCTGTGCTACTGAGAACATGGTAACATTTATAGTTTAACAAATCACTTCAACTTCTATGTCTACTGAATCTGGTCGCTTCTGCTTAGGTATGAACTTGACCTGCTAAATTAGAGACTATGGCAGTATATATAGTGATATATTTGTATAAGAGAAATTTTCACAAGAAAGATAAAACCTATTTGAAATTTATTTTCTCCTGCTCTCCAGCAACCTATGTAACAATACAGGAAGGACAAGTACATCCCAAGTACATCGGTTAGTAGGGAACACAAGTCTTTCATGATGTGTCGTTCCCCAGGACAATTTTTATGTTTATTTCTAAAATAAACATATCTTTTATGGACATATATTTAATTTTATATATATAACATATATTTAATAATTAATACTACTATATTGTAGTAGTGAGTAGAACCAAACTTCAAGTGTCTTGATCTTAGAGTAGTAAAGGAAGCACAACCTCGCCACGGAAGTTGTTGTAAAAGCACAGACTAGTATTTTAATTTACTGGGAGCTGTAATGGTCTGCCTCTGTATTTGTATAACAAAAGAGACATTTTTATGTGCACGGCTCACGAGCATTTTAACTATCATGTTTTAATCCAGTGTGGCAGGGACAGTCTTTCTCCCTAGGGCTGGCCTGGTGCCTAGCTCAATGGGATCCTTGATCCATGACTCTGGGTGCTAGAAACTGTAATACACAAGTAATAAATAACAACAAATAACAATGGATGATCCGAAATACCAGCTTGCATCAGTGCGGTGTGTATACTAACATTTCTACATTTTTTCCCACCAGTAGAGCTGAAATTGAGCCAGTAATTGTGGGAAATTTTAGGAAAGTATGTCAAATGTAGACAAGATAATAGTGTCTGTCGCCCTTTTTTTTTTGTCAAAATGGCATTGTGGGGTGCCATTTTTATTGTCTATCAATGACTTCCAGATTGTTTACTCAGTCCACAAATAAAAATTAAAAGGACTTTGAAAGTGAGCGGTTAGGAAAAGTAGCAGAAGACTGGAAAAGCACCAGAGAATTTCTTTAAAATGTAAGTAGTGTCAAGCTTCAAAATACAAAACTGGAGTATTCCTGACAATAAATATTCAATAAATCTATGAAAATAATCCAAAACACTTTGACAATTTCCATTGTCTTGTAAAACAATAAGCAGCCACCCAAGAAGCAAGCCAAAATAGTTTGTTTTGTAGCTGTAGGACCTTTTGTTCTATCATTTAAACTGATGGACCGTCCACAGCCAACTTATTTAAGACGAGGATCAAGAAAATTACTTCAGAAACTTCAAGCAGTAATTTATGCTACTTACACTTGTGTGTTTACTGAAGCCCAGATGGTGTCTTATCAGAGCTATACTTAAGGACAAGTTTTATGCTAAGCTTTGCACTGATGCTCATTCAAAGATTTTATAGTCATCTTTGTCCTATACCAGAAACAAAGCCTGAATTATGACACAGGCACGGAAGCACAATTTTCTTTTCAATTGTCTGAACTGGTTGTAGGTGTCATCTAAAGTAACCTATCGTTTTACTAAGGATCACACCAAGGAGTAATAAAAATTTATTTTGGCTGCAACATGTCCAGATTTCATGACTTGGAACAAGGAACACAATATGGACTTTGGAACACAAAATGCAGAATGTACAAGGGGGTATTACTCACAGCCTGGCAAGGAGGGCTCACAGAAAATAAATACAGTTGGCATTCTATATCACTCCAAGTGACACAACATTCTTGCAGTGTCCTGGGTTCTGGAAATGTAATCAATAGGGAGTATTTTTATTCCTGATCTCTAACTAGAACCTCTGACAGATGTTCAAGTGCTATGACGGAAGCTGTATTTACTGTGGGTTGATCACAATTTTTCCAAGAGTTTCACAAATACAGCTGCTATCCCATTTACCTATTTTAAAAAGAGGTACAGAGGGTCAATATGTTATGAACAAGTCACTGTTTATTAGGAATTGGTAGAATCAGGGCATATAACACATCAGTATCATAACATTTATTTCTTGCAATGATCTTTCAAATTTCAAAACTCACTAACACTACTATTCAAATATTGTAATATCATGAAAAAAATAAATTTGAAACATTCTTTTCTTCCCTTTCTGAAACCAGTTTCTTCTTGCCTTGCACTTTCTTTAGACTTTTGCAGCTTTGGAACAGCTACCTGCAGCACTACCAGAGTTTAATAGCAAAACTAAACATATTTATACTGAAAAATACAAGACTAACAGGTAATTTAAATGAGGCATCCAGAGGACATACCACATTTACATTTAAAAATATTAGCATATGCCCTTTCATGCTTTTGCTTATGTGGAAAATAGTGTAGGTAGTAATGTTTCTTTCACAGGCCTGTAAAGAAGAATCAAAACTCATAAAGTAATAGAAAACCCTAGAAATAGTTATGCTATAAATGCAAATCATATTTTGTCATTCACCTTTATTCACAATAGTTTTGTTTCATGTTTTACCATTTTAGGAAGATAGGATAGAGAGACATATTGCATAAAAGTCTTTGAACTATAACATGCTTGGTGAAAAACTAATATTTAAGTGATGCAGAGGTTGTTAGGCTTTTTAAACGAATTAATCTTACAATATCTAGCTGGTTTTTTGGTCATCTTTACAATGAAAAATCAGTAGATGACAAGAGGACAGAAACTGTTTTTTCACCCCATGGGAGAACAGTAATCACTGTGCTCCAAAAGGTAAGGAAAAGGGTCATGAATAGATTCAGGAATTTTTCTTCCATTTTCAAAAATTATTATATAGGACGGACTGCAAACGTGAGTAAAGTCAAGGGAAAGCTGTGACATAAAACTTGGAAAAGTTAGGTGAAGTTCACCATCTGAAATTGCACAGTATATTTCATTTCCAACACGATGCCAGTGTTATCCTCTGGGATTAAAGGTTTCCAAGGAAAAAGAGAAAATTAAAAAACCAGTCATCCCAAATGAACAGAAGGACATGGAGTGCACCATGTGAAAAAACCAAGCGGCTGATGGGACAAGAAGTTAATACTGCTATAAGCAGAAGTATGTCCCCATCAGGCTTTCAATCTGATTTCTGTATGGTTTGCCTCACTGATCTGTTCTACTCAGAGAAGAAAACAGGCCATGTAGAAATGAGTTTTTATGGAAAACTTATTTAACTTTGTGCTTTCTGTGCTTTCATGACTTTATCCAGGACACAGATTCCTTTTCACAGGAAGGCATCAAAACAATGTCAAAGACAGTAGGAATACTTAACACCTGAAGATAAATGAGTGCTTAAGAGTTTTGATATATTTGGGCCAGAAATAGGACAAGGTGACCTCGGAAATTATGTTATATAACAGGCTTTAGTGACATAGAAAAAATACACACATTAAACCCCACATTTTCAGAGACGGGGACATTAAAAAAAGCCCTTTACAACTATGTTGTAGTCAGCAGGACAAGGGAAGTGATCCTTCCCCTGTACTCTGCATTGGTGAGGCCACACCTGGAGTATTGTGTTCAGTTCTGGGCCCCTCAGTTCAGGAAAGATATTGAAGTGCTGGAGCGGGTCCAGAGAAGGGCAACAAGACTGGTGAAGGGACTGGAACACAAGACCTATGGGGAGAGGCTGAGAGAGCTGGGGTTGTTTAGTCTGGAGAAGAGGAGGCTTAGAGGTGACCTCATCACTGTCTATAATTACCTGAAGGGAAGTTATAGCCAGGTGGGGATTGGTCTCTTCTCCCAGGCAGTTAGCAATAGGACAAGGGGGCACGGGCTTAAGCTCTGCCAGGGGAAATTTAGGCTGGATATTAGAAGGAAATTCTTTACAGAGAGAGTGGTCAGGCATTGGAATGGCCTGCCCAGGGAGGTGGTGGATTCACCATCCCTGGAGGTTTTTAAACTGGGATTGGATTTTGCACTTAGTGCCATGTTCTAGTAAATGGACTGGAGTTGGACCAAGGGTCGGACTTGATCTCTGAGGTCTTTTCCAACCCAAACGATTCTATGATTCTATGATTCTATGTTGCAGCTGGAGACAAGAAGGCCTGCAGTAATTTGTTGACATTGCGTTAATTCTTTGACAAATTACTCAAAAAAATCAGGGACTAAATGACAGACACAGATATACGTCTCCCAGGAGCAGAAGAAAAGCTGTGGAAAAATTATGATCAGCCAGCACACCAACTTTGGGCATCTGAGTTTATGACTGACAAAACTGCAAAATATACAAACAAGCTCTAATCTCAAACTTGCATAAGCAGACATCAAGGGAGGCAAGGAGTGTATAATACACCAAAAACTTTCTTAAACCAGTGGGAATACTGATGATGCAAAGCGCAGCACCCATATTATTTATTTAGACGAATGAAAGATATTATTTAAAAAAAACAAACATACCAAAAAATCTAAGAGGTCTCAGCAGCAGGCAAACTAATAGAAATACTCAGTATACACAGGGGCACAATACAGGAATACAGTATTTCTTGTAGAGGAGGTAATTACTAGAAAACAACAAGGCAGGAATGACTGGATTTAGGAAATAGCTGTATCCGATTTGCATGGGACCTTGTCGGGGCCTTATCTTCTACGGCTAGCACAGCAAATTGCAAAAATAAAAAGATTCTTTATTACAAAAATAAATTCAAAAAAACCAAATTAAATATATAAGTAGCAATGAGACAATACCAGACAGAAAAATATTAAGATAAACAAACAAACAAACTGAACAAAAATAAACAAACACAAATCCAAAACAAAAGACAAACAAACCCAAACATCTTAGCATACATTTTCAGCCCAGAAACTAATGCGATGGAAGAATCCCTCTGCAGTACCATCCTTGTCTCTAACCTCAACCTGAGATGCACAAGCCATATTTCTCTCAGTTTCCCTGGTTGAGCTTTACAGAAAAAAAGCTCCCATATTAAAAGAGACCAGTGGCTCGTATGCCCTGTTATCCTGTCTTCAATAGTGGGCATTCCTGGATGATTTAGTAAGAGGTACAGTAAAATCTACTCAGTAGGTGGCCTTAGGAAGAGCTGTCCCAACAGGAAAAAGTTTCCCCCTGACCTCAGACAGTAAAGGCTGGCTTATCCTCCTCTAAACACAAGTGATATAGTGATAATGATCCCTTTCAAAAAATTTTTTCTAACTTCTTATTGTAGCTTTGTATATTCTTGTAAAGGATATAAATAGCTGATAGTTTTTGGATCCTCATTTTTTAAATGTATGAAAGTTCAAAAAAGTGTGGCTTGGTATCTTTTGTTTTGGTGGTTTTTTGTTTTGGTTTGATTTTTCTGTGTGTGTGCATTTTTCTCCCCCCTTTTGACTGTTTGATTGTTTTGTTTTCCAAACCAGTGAGACAACCCAGTTTCATTCAAAGGACCAAGCTGGGGTACCAAGAGCAGTTCATCTATTTCAGCAAAGGTCTCAGCTGTCCTACTCTGTGAGAAGCCCATACCCAGCTATCTTCCGTAGTTTTTTCTGACTGAGGAACCTAGAAGTGAAAAATCAGCTGATAAATTGCCAGTTTGTCACCACTAAAGTGTTCCAGTGCTTGATTTCAGCTAACTCAGGTACTTCAACATTTACTTTATAGCATAGGCAGACCCTTTGTAAATTCTCAAATTTTTTTCATATGAACTCTTGCTTAATTCCTTCTTCTCTGCATATAAAAAAAATCTGGGAACTAAGTACAATAGTACTAGGGGGAGTTCTGTACTTCTGACAGTATCTTTTTAGTGGGATAAACAGTGATCACTTTTTTTTATTTGTTGACATAATCATTTGCAGATTCAAAAGTAAAATTTTGTTTTCCACATCATGGCTACTTGGTTTCTTCTCTGTGCCTCTTAGGGAAGAAAGCATGTTTTCAAAGGCCTTTTGAAAGTCCTAATTGATTTTGTTAACACCTAGGTTTCATTGTGTCCTGTCCTGTCCCCCATTATTATACACTTATTTATCTACTGCTCTTCAATATGTTTCATAGTACATATCGTAAGGAAAAAAATGCTTCAGAACTCCATTGTACTAATCCCTTGGATTAATATCACTAAGGTCAATGCAGGTTCTTCATACCTTAGAAAAGATCATTAGCAAAGACTCTTTGGCACCCAAAATCTTACATTGTAGAAGTAAGCATTGTACACAGGCATGTGTACAGACCTCCAATCATTGCTGTAAAGACAGAAACCTTTGCTACATTTAATAACAACACTGAAATATGTAATATTTCCTTCAGCACAACAAACACCGACTAATTGTAAATCTATATACTTTCTACTGTTAACCTGCCTCTACATCAAGGGGGTGTTTTAATACATACTTAATATTTCTATGGCTCCACAGCACTCTGTGCAACCACCCACACGAAATATTACTGGCATGCTGCAGTTCAGGAAGCAGCAGTAGATTTCCACTGACAAACATCCCGGTCCACAGACTAAGGTGCTGGCAGCAGGGGTACATTGCTACTAGGAACAGGTGAACCACCTTCCCAAAAGTGTCTTCACAACCAAACGGCAGGTTTACTTTTCCAAGTGCCAACATTTGTTTAGCTTTTTCTCGTGGTAATTGTCACAGTTTATAAAAATCCCCGGACCATTTATGGTGTGCAGTTACCTATGCAAATCGGCATTTCACCCTGTCAGTTTTGCCACCAATCAATTACAACATTGCGTTTTATGCATGCGGGCTTGAGAGCAGCCGAGGCAGCTGTGCTCCTCCATCGGTAGGAAATTACCTGAGGGGAGCAACGTAACTTTCTGCTCTATGTCTGCAGGGTGTCTGCTACACATCTCTTGATGAGCGTGTGAGGTGCAGGTGTCCAGGTTTTGGCGGAGGTCGCAGGGGCGTCCATCAGGAGAGGCGAGGCCGGGCTGTCCCTGCGCCCTGGGCAGAAAGGGGTGAGGGGAAATGGGGAAGAACAGTCCCCGCCAACCCCTAGGGGAGAGCAGGAGGAGGGGCAAGAGGGGCTGCAGCCGCCGGATTCCCCTGCTAAACCCCGCCGCAGCAGGGAAACAGCGCAAGAGGGCGGGAGCGGCCAAGGGGGACTGGCGCAGATTGGCCACAGCATCCTTTTCCCCGTTCCCTCGGTAAATGATCTCCCTGTCTTTATCTTGACTCTCAAATTCTTTTTTTCCCTCATCCCCTCCTGTGGAAGAGGAGGAGTGGGAGCGCAGCTGGGTGAGCACCTAGCAGGGAGCCCACCACAATGAGAAAGTGCTGTGTACTTGCACTGCCTGATGTGATCTTAACTCCATTTTTACACTTAGTCAGTATAAAATAAGATATTTGATAGCTCTGGTTTTGGAGGTGTGCTGAACTCTAGAGAATTAAAGCCGAAATGTTTAGAGAGTATGTGTCTTAGGTAGAATGATTGAAACAGTGAATTTATAAAAGCCTTAATAGCAACGATTCACAGGTAAGTAGGCAAGAGACTGATTTCATGTGGGAAACCTGTGAGTTTATCTCTCACAGTGGCACAGACGTATGAAGATTAAACACAAGTACACGCAAGACAGGGATGTGTCTCACTAGAATGTAAAATATTACTTTTCACATGCTTTGCAATTAAAATGTAGTAAACAAATGAAGAGAATTTCGTTTGGTGGGCAACAAATTTAATCTCTGCAGGGGCAGAATATAAAGCAACACTCCAGCTAACAAGTTCATTTAAACTTGTGTCTGTACTGTTTTTCATTTAATTAATTGAAGAACTTCCATCAGCTTGAATGGGACCAGGATTAGACTCTTGAGAGAGTGATTGTTTTTGAAGCACTTCAAGCAATGAAAATTGTTGCAATATTCAATAATTTATTATGACTTTTTTTTTGTTAGTGTCTCCACCACTACTATTGGACTCTGTTAATCATTTCTCAATCGTTTCATGAGTGAAAACAGCAAAAATTAAGGATGTATTTTTTTAAAATTGATTTTGTTGTTAAATAGAGAACAATAATTCATATGGATCAAACTTTTAAAGATTTATATTAGCAGGCATTTTCCCAGGGATTATAAATTAGCTTTATTTAAAATTACCACAAAGATGATGCACAAAATTTTATTTTATATGTTTCTGAAAGGAAAAAAAAGAAAACCAAACCCAACAGTTAATTAAATTATGGCTGTGCATTTATGGCATTTATATATAGCTGACAGTTAACAGAATTTGCATCTTCCTGAAAAAATGCCAAGAAAGTAAGTGATTCTGTAAACCCACTTATACACAGATTTGCTAAAGTGCCATGTAAAAAGCTTTTATTAAAAAAGATCGAAATTGCTCATATCTTAAAATAACTTTAGCACATGATGTAAAATATACTATAGTCAGTCTGATTTTTTTGAATTTCAGAAGGTAATTAGGCCCACATTCTTGGAACAAGAACTCTGCTATTATGATTATCAGTGAACTATAAAATTTTCTCTTCACAGATTTCTATTTTGTCAGAGATCATCCAGGAAATATTAGTGTTAGAGAATAACTGCATGTAGAAGAACACTTTTTAGAGGCTGATTTGTCCACCTATATTAAAAAGACAATTCTCTATACTTTTGTGTGCAGGCTGATGCTGGAGCCAATAATATTAAGGTGTGCTTTGGTCTGGGCAAAACTTATTAACAAACCACAAAATTTCTGTAAAATGTAGTTCAGCTTGACCCTTTCACTAATTCAAGCCAAACTAGGAAAAAAGATTTGTTCACCCATAAGTTTGATTGGGTTTTTTTAAAATGTAGAAAAATGGCTTTAGCCAGTCTCCTAAAATGAAATACAAGCATTTTTTATTTGCCAAAGGACACAGACAGATGAAGAGCTCTGCTATCTGGATATTCTAGTGATTGCATGGGGGCTTCAATCTCCCGTTTTCATCCTTTTGTACATTGTGGGAACATGTAAGTATGCATAAGTACCAAACTAGGCACAATAACTCATGTGATGGCACTTCCTGGGTAAAGTGTCCCAACCACCAACATAAAGGGACCTTTTTTTAATCTCAATTTTTTTATATAATTTATATATATGGAAAGAAAACACTTCTTTCTATAAACAGGATGTTTTTGATAAGACTCAGTGAGACAAATACACTCTCACCCTCCAAACTGAAGCCTTAGAAATACTCTATTAACTATTTTGGTCGTATAGTTGATCAAGGTATGGCTATAAAATTATTTAGAGAATCCTATTGATTAATTTCTCCATGCCTGAATATGCAGTAATGGCAAAAGCAGTTCAAATACAGACAGTAAAAAGCTTAATATTGAAATCTAGTTATTTTTCTCCAATCAAAGCTAAACTGAAATGTTTAAATATTGCATTAATAATCTTGCCTTTTACTTTATACCTTGTACTGACTTAGCCTTTGAAAATCATGCCATGTGGACACCTCACATAATGCTCTGCTGGTAGTAGTAGGCAAAGTTTGCAATGGGATTTCTCGGCAGACATCTTGTGAAAGTATCATGAAGCAGACAAATAGAGAAAGAGAGGGCAGCCTGAAATCTTTTAATCCAGCTCCATTTACCTGAATTCACACATACAATATTGCTAGTTCTGCCACATCAGAGCTGAGCCATTGAAAAATGAAAGCTAAAAACATCATAGGCAAGAGCAGTTGTACTTACTAAAATCACTCCAGAGAGCAATGGACTTTGTATGCTATGCTGGAAGGCACAAAATAGATTTTTTTTTTTTCTTAATGTTTTTATTAGAGCCTGTAGCATTAGGGTCAAGGCAGATGTGCAATGCAACACTTGGCTAAGATTTTATTCACTGCACACACACTGAACAGAAACAAATGTGCAGCTGCCAGTAGACCTCTAGTTCTACGATTTCTTAATGAATTTGTTTTACCTCAGTTCAGCACAGCATGTACACTTATTTGGTACGTTTTGCTTGTTATTTACATTTCTCATGACCATCTAGACAAACTCAGATATTGTTTCCATAGCTACCATCTGTACATTACTAAAACTCTCCCCTGACCCAGGCATAAATTCCTACAAATGCTTCTTTTCAACAATTTTGCACTTTCAAGTGACAGATTTTCATTGGTTCTTCCAAATTCAGAAAACCTGACTTTCAACATACACTCATGGAGTTTTGATGGCCACATGTTGAAGCTTACATAAAATGTCACTTCAGTTGAGCTAAAGAAGTAGCAAAAAAAGTAAGAAATGAAGTCTCTTCCCAGTCTAATCAAGCTTTGTATACAAGGACTTCATGAACTCTTACATTTCAGAAGCTGAAAACAAAAAGGCAGCACAACTGAGTCCAGAGAAACCCAAATATCTGACTCAGGAATAATAGTCTATCAGGAAACAATGGGGTATCATAGACTTTACTAATTAAAACTGAAAGGAAGCCCTATGTTAAATTGTGTGGTGTAGCAGAAAAATAATCATTGGATACAAACAGGTTCAAAACGGTCTCATCTCCAAAGATTTCAAGGTGAGAAGCAGAAGGAAGTCAATCTTTGTTTGGAAACAGGGTAGCATTTGTGACACCTAAACTGTTTCATTGCACCTTGGGCCACAATCCAAAGCTACTAAACTATGACCACAAACCACATACGATTACAACACATCTAGGAGATTGTGTCATAGCAAGAGTCTATTTTTGAATAAAGTACATGAAGTATTGAAAGAGACATAAATGACCTTTTTATTTTCTAAGTATGTCTTTCAATGGCTTACCAGTTATTATATCTACAGGTATCACACAAGAATGTAGCAACACAGAGTACATCATATAATCAAGATTCATTTTACTTAATGCCAGAAGCAAACTCCAAACAATAATGCATTCTTTCAGCAAAACTTTTCATTCACATGATTGTTACATAAGTCTCTGAATATTGTGTCTTAAAAATGTTTTAAGTTCTGAATTTTCAAGCCCTTACAATTTTTATTATAATGAAATACATTAATTAAATACAGGAAAAGAAACAGCCTCCAAAGACGGCCTCTGCTAATGCAAGCTGATTGTGTAATCCCTTTCAGAAAGCCATTCAGTTTCTACCTCTGAGCTGGGTTTGGCCTAAGTCTTCCTGCTAACATTAAAAAACAATTCCAGAACACTATTAGCAAAATATTCTTACCATCAGATGAGCATTTTCCAGCTTAAATTTAGCCAGTCATTTTTTCTGGCCCAGAACTGTCCTTTAGCTTAAGCACCCCTTCTCTGACCCTAGAATTCTTCTCTGCTATGCTTTTATACAGATCCATTACACATTTTCGTCCAATTTTCAATTTATGAGGCTAAACAACAATCTCTCTAGTTTCTTCTCTATGGTTGCTTTTTGATCCCCACATCCATCTTGATCAAAACAATGGAGGTTTTGATTTCAACAATGCAATAATATTGTAATTAAGACCAAGCTATTAATGAAGAGATGTTTAAGTGTAGGCTTCTGAAACTCCATTTGGACAGCCAGGAGGTCCAAAACTGAAAAATACACAAATAGATCCTAAGTTGAATAGAACTTGTTTTAAAGGGAAACAATGATGTTGCACTCCATTTTACACAATCTTTACCACAAAAAAAAACAACAACCCAAACAACAACAACAACAAAACCCAAGCCAACAAACAAAAAACAAAAACAAACAAAAAAAAACCACAACAAAAACCCCAAACACCAAAACCCCAAACACTCCATAATTATATCTTAATTTTTTATTATTAAATTTAATATTGAAAACATCTTTATTTTTCATTGATAGAATGTTGTTATAATTTACAGACTTTCTACAAACTTTGGAAAAGACAAGAAATGAGAGGTGTATTTTCTATAGTTCATGAACTCTCTACTGCAATGTTTCCAGCATCTGAATTAGGTCATTGTACCAAGAAGAGGGTTGTCAAAAAAAAAAAAAGAAGGCAATGAGGGGTAATCTTGCATTAAAGTCTGTTGATTTGGCTTTGTACTGAAGCTCTTCTTAACACCTTACTGGAATTCCGTCTATTTTCACATGACATTCTTGCCCACATCAAGCCTATATGATTAATTTTTTCTCTGGATGACGTAAAGCCCTATTTGCTATAGATTTATAAGAGATTTCACAGAATATTCTGAGTTAGAAGGGACCCACAAGGATTATCAATTCCAACTCTGAAGTGAGTGGCCCATACAGGGATCAAACCAGTGACCTTGGCGTTATTAGCATTATGCTCTGACCAACTGAGCTAATCTCAGGGTCACGTCACACAATGAAGACTATCCCAGAAACCCTTTGCTAGACTCAAGATTTTCTCAAAACAACAGTTACATTCTGTAACCTGGAAATATCTCCAAAATTAAACCAGAAATATATACCTCCACCCTCTTCTGCTTATGAAGGAAGAAGATGCATGACAGCTCTGTGCTGCCTGGCAGAGTATAAACTTGATATGTTGGGAAAGGACAATGTGATACTGTAAGACAAACATGACAATACTCTGCTGAATACAGTGGAAACAATGTGATTGTGACCATTTCAAGAAGGATATTACTTGCTCACTTGCTTTCTCCTTCAGTTTAGCCGGCAAGCAACCTTCCAGGAGTTCTTTCTGAGTTACCGTATTCTTCTTGCTGCGGCTCATGAATGAGTCGAGCTGAAGGAGAAACCTAACACAGAGAGGTAACTGTTCTGCTCCTCTAGAGTGTTGACAGTCTTTCTGTGGCTTCTTTAATATCTTCATTGATTATTATTTGAGAAATTGCATTTATAAGAAGCAGCACGGAAAAAACATCAAAGAGGAAAGAAAGGTGAAAGAGGAAAATAAAAGGACAAGAAAACTTTTAACAACAGTAATAATAGCAAAAAAGAAGTCTTGTCAGCCAGGAGTTTGAAACTAAAATCAAACAGAAGTAAAGCAGGTTTGGAGGGCTTTATTATATGTTTTGCTAAAGCAGAAAAAAAAACCCAAACAAAAAAAAAAAGGAGTTTTATCATAAGACAAGTTTTATTATGGTTGTAGTAAATTTATTATTGAGGACTTTTTAATTTCGGAAAAGTTTGAACCCTTTTTTTTTTTTAATGAACTCATCTGTTTTTCATTTTGAAGTGACATTTTTGTTTAGAAAATTGCCAGCGTTCAATTAAAAAAGATTTTAAAGGCTTGAACAAATAAAACATTTTGCTTCTTCCCTGCTTCCCTTTCCCTCCTCCCACAGTGTATCCAAAAAAAAAAAAAAAATCCACCCAAGTTAATTTGAAACAAAACACTTCTCCAGTTTGGCTAAAAAAGTGAAAACAAATTAGAACTGCATCAAATACAAGGTAAAGCTTTTTTTTTTTTTTTAATGGTCTTACAGGAAAAGAAGGCCTACTTTCTTCTTTCTGTGCTCTCTAACTGTTGAGAGAAAAAAATATACTAAATGCTAGACCTTCGCCACAGCTTATATTCAAAGCTACAAATCTTTTTTCAAGTCTAGAAGTCTTCAGAAGCAACCACTTTCATGGCTGAATATTCCCGTGTAACAACATGCACACTCTGTTTCTTCTTTCTTTCTCTCTTTTAGGGTAAGAAAAGCAAGAGAGCAAGAAAAAGTGTCTGCATACTCATTTGTATTTTTTTCCATCTCTAGCATTTTTCCCATGGTAGTTGCACTGCAAGAAGGGAACCATTTCATGCTGTCTTCCAGCTGCCTGAATGCTAAAGTGCTGTTTGTGTTTTGTCACCATAAATTAACCCATCCAGTAACACATAATTGATCAAGTACAGAAAAAAATCTTTACTGCACCTTTGCCCTTGTCCCACTAGTTTTGTTTGTGTCATTCAGTGAAGATTAGTTTCTCAAACTGGAGGCAATATTTTTCTACCCAGAGAATAAAAAGGAATGGGAAACAAGTTAAACAGTCAACATATTTTGTAATATTATAATCTCTTACTACTTTTCTACTTAGCGACTAATTTTCTTCATGTGCACACCTACGTGCTTGAGTTGTGAAATTCAGCAGAAGACTTATATTCACTGTACTTCTCCATCATCTTTATAAGGTACACCTGCCAACTGCCAGTTAGTAATTTGTTAACATCATGTCCACCTACTTAATTTATAAAATACAGAGTTATTTAGTACTTGCATAAAGCAAGTGTAGGAGACTTTAGCTTAAAGTCTGACACACATGAAAACATCCTTGCTTCTCTCTACTCTTTTTCTAAGCCTGAAACTGAATTCAGATCTGAATTTAGCTGTTACTTGATTTTAGGAATAAAGTTCTGCCCCGCCTCCCTCACTTTGCGGTAGAAAATTATCTTTTTTGAATATTTTATACCAAATGTTTGCCTTATTAAAACTAAAAATATGCACAATAAAGAGATAACAAAAGTCTGTATGGCTGTGAACTTCGGGGATTTAAAACTAAAAATTGTGTACATATTTATGTGTACATATATATACATAGGATATAACCCTAGATGAGATACTCTGATAACCATACACCTTGTCTTAGTCCAAAATACATATTAACCTCTTTCTGCGTCCTACAAAAGTCTCTGTCAATGCCTTGGCAATAATAGGTGGCAAGTCAAGTATGGAGACAAGAGATCCCTTGGGTTACTGAATTGAAAAGAGAATACAGCATCTGTTCAGATGATCCTCATGTTCTCTGGTGATCTATTTAATGACTGATTTTTACCACCATTGTGAAGAACATGAGGAACATGATGGCCTTTGTCTAAATGTGGTTGAAATTTCTTGTTGATGTGCCTCCTGCCTGCTGTTAAGTGAAAAGCACACTACTCTGGAAATGCTACAGAGGCAGGAGTTCCAACCCCCACCCCCCTTCAAACAAAGAAATACCACACATGAAAGTCTGATTTGTGCTAGATAATATACATGAATCCCCTATCTTATGAGTATTGATCTCACTACAAAACACAGCAATAATTCATCTCAGTGAATTATCTCTCAAAATGCAGCCAAAACTACACGTTTTTTCTAAATATTCCTGAACGAGAAAAAAAATATTTTAAATGTAAAATTATTGTGATTTGTTATAAATTAAGAAAAAATACATCTGAGATTCCCCTTACCCCATCCTTTCTGAATGATTTTTAAAATTACTTTCGTTGCCACAGCTGAGATGTAAGATTAAATTTTCATTCTTTTCTGAGCTTTTAGTCAGCCTCATATCAAACTGAAAAATTGTGGTTTTGAGTGCAAATGGATTGAGTGAAACACTCATGACACATTTAGCAGAAGTAAAGCTCTTCCCTGGAATCCAGAAATTTTCTGTAAGACCATAAAGAAGATGACATCCCTACTGAGTTTAAACAGAGAGAGCATTGCCATAGAATTCTCACTGAATTAAAATGGACTTGAATAGAATCTTGAAAGTCTTCAGTATATGTACAAATATCTACCGCTTTGCTCTACATTCTCTTGACGAGCTCCTTTAACACCACAGCAAGAAACACACCAGAGAAAACCAAACTAAACAAGCCCACTAAAGATGCACTGAAGTAGAAAGGGGATGTGAAAGATCCAAATAACTAGTATTTATTTTTAACACTGCATTAATACTTCAATGTGTCAATCTTCATTAGAACCTCTGTTCAAGTTCTGCATGCTCGCAGTGCAAGAAAATATTATGTCACATAAAAGGCTAGCAAAAGCAAAACACTGAAAAATGTCAAAAGAAAATAGAAGAAAACTTGGAATAAGACAAGGTCTCCATTATCAAAGTGGAAATCTCAGGCTCCAGGTGATGCACTGGTTAGCACAAAGTTACCCAAATTTAGAGGAGGAGAGGTAAAAACAAACCTGAATTTTAATGGACAATGCATTCGAATCCAAATAGTCAATCCTAAAAGTACTTTCTCAATGTTTCCCTCTTTAAAATAGCTCACACAAATAAATATTTATTTTAAATTATTACCAAATGTGCACGAGAGTATAACAACATTCATTACAATACTTTTGTTTGAATATTTTTTTACAGTCTGTACTACTTGCACTCCTTAGTTTGAAACAATAACAAAATTTTGCTTTGCCTCTATTATTCCTATAGTAATAAATTAGCATTAAGGGTTAATAATTCTTATCTGTCTTGATGTGCAAGAATGAGAAACTGTGTATTTAGGTATTACCTGTGCTTAATGGAGAATTCCTACTAAATATTCAGCAAAGCAATTAATTGGTAACTCTAGGTCTTTCAAGTCTAGCTAAATTTTTACACCTCAAGAGAACAGAGTATGTTGCCACCTTCCATAACAAGAGCTAGACAAGTTAAATTGAGCAGTGCACAGGAGCTCTGCACAGCTGGACGATTACATATATGTACAGGAACATATATGTCAGTCTTACACAAAACTTGTTCTCTTCACCTGAGCTTGTCTGCTGGGCTGGGATGATAGGCAGCAAACACTGATACTCTCAAAATGATGACATACATACATTAATTACAGTACACCAAAGACTTTTTAGCCTATTGGATATATTTCTTTTTGAGACTTCCATTTTTCCTTTTCAGCTGCTATTTCTAATATGATTTGCTGCTGGTAAGAGCAGAATTCAACCACCAATTCCTTCTCTACAGTCAAACTTCAAAATCAATATCTCAGAATAATTAAATTTTTTTTTCTGCTACTTTATTACAGAATAGCAATAGGTTAGCAGCTTTGCCAGAATCTACCACTGTAGGGAGTTCAGTTAAATTTGCTATACTGGAATGATTTTTCAGTGGCAACATCACTTACGTACTGCAAGCCCTTAAAACAACAACTGATGTTTAAATTTAACAAGTATTTCTCGATTTCTATACAGAAAACCTTTCAAAATGAAGCATCTCCTCAGGAGCCATAAAAAAAGTTGCAGTCTTAAGAAGACAATCATGGGAAATAAGTACAAGTAAGTACAAACAAGAAAGCATTTGGATACATGTACAAAGAAATGAAATACAAGAAAGTAAACAGATTGAGTGGATGTTAATTAATTATGACTTTTAAAAACTAATTATTCTTCAAATCTGTCATTGAAGATCCTTTGTGTAAATCTTATTTTATCATCTCTTTGATTCAACTCAAGTCTTTGAGAAGTCTGGAAGTTTGTGGACTTAGGGCAAATGTTATGCATTTAAAAAAACAATTAGCTTCTTACCAAGTATGCCCTTGGCCACAAACAGGAAAGGATTCTGCAGAAAATAATAATATACCTCACAACATCTCTCTGAAATGAACATTCCCACATCCGCTTTTCAGTCAGAAATCAGACAGGCTCTTCAAGGTGACACTGAATGCCCACTGATATTCAGAGCATAGGTCCTACATACTCTATTTACAAGACTGTCCTTTCATGGCCTGGAACATTTCTATAGCAGACCAGATATCTTACAATACAGTGTAACATTCACATGTAATTTATACCAGGATTCTCTTATCGTCACAATATTCAAACCAGGAGAAACATGTGCAGAGCTTTATTGCCTGTGATATGCTGCACAAGTCACTTATTGTATTTTTGCCTTATCCTGTCCTACATCCAAAGCTCACTGAAATGAGGAAGGATGGTTTTCAACCTAAAAATGTTCAGTTGATCTGTATTCAGGCCAGTTCCACAAACACATGCATTGGTGCACCTTAACAGTCAGAGTGGTTCCTGGAAGAGGTAGAAACAAACCACAAGTGTGAACTTCTCTAGCACTGCTTACTCCAACACCTCTTTAACAGTATCTAGAGTAACTTTTTAGATTCAGAGCCTCCTTTATGCCAGTAGTTCTATGTGTACATTTGCATGTGCAAACAGAAAAGACTCAGTGTGTGCTATAGCTAAGTTTCTATCCAACAGTAGGAAGTTCAGCTACTGGCAATGCTTTAACCTATCTAATAATTTATATTGCATAAACATTAGAACTTGAAGCCAATTCAAACTCCCACTACAGTTAGAAACACATTCCCACTTGTCATCATTTTTTTCTGTTTGTCTACATCAGATACAGATTGGTTATCTATTACATCTACTATGAAAGCATCAATGAAAACTTACATTACAAAGAACAGAAACAGCTTTAGATTAAATACTAAATTATTTTTGGTTCACCACAGTTTAAAATTCCCATCTGCCTCCTCAGAAAAGAAAGATCAGGTGAACTTAAAAACTATTTAAGAGATCTGTGAAGCAAATTAGCATAACCTATTAATGGTTATAAGGTATCGGAGCCCTACACCAAAATGGCTAGAAAATTCTGTCACATATGAAGTTAGAATCATAGAATAATTTAGGTTGAAAAAAAACTTTTAAGGTCATTGAGTCCAACTGTTAGCCTGTTACTGCCAAGTCCACACTAAATCAAGTCCCTAAGTGCCACACCTACACATCTTTTAAATGCCTCCAGGCATAGTGATTCAACCATATCCCTAATCAGCCTATTCCAGTGTTTGACAATATTGTGAGTGAGAAATTGTTTCCTAGTATCCAATCTAAACCTTGTGCAACCTGAGGCCATTTCCTCTTGTCCTATCACTTGTTGCTTGGGAGAAGAGACGGAACCCCTTCTCGCTAGATTCTCTTTTCAGATAGTTGTAGAGAATGATAAGGTCTCCCCTTTTCTCCAGACTAAACAATCCCAAATCCTTCAGATGCTTCTTGGAGCGCAGGGTAAAAAACTGAGCAAAGGATTCAAGGTGAGGCCTCTTCAGCACCAAGTACAGGGGAATGATCACTGCCCTGGTCCTGCTGGCCACGCAATCCTTGACATGGGCCAGGGTGCAATTGGCCTTCTGGGCCACCTGGGCACACTGCTGGCTCAGGTTCAGCTGGCTGTCAATCAGCAACCTCAGGTCCTTTTCCTCCAGGCAGCTTTCCAGACACTCTTCCCCCAGCATGTAGTGTTGCATGGGCTTGTTGTGACCTGGCACTTCCCCTTGTTGAATCTCATAAAATTGACCGTGGCCTATTGATCCAGTCTGTCCAGACCCCTCTGTAGAGCCTTCCTACACTCCAGCAGATCAATGGTCCCTGCTACCTTGGTGTCATCTGCAAGTTGAGTGAGTATGTACTTGGTCCCTTGCAATAGGTGGACGTTTTGTCACTGTAATAAGTCATAAAGCATTCTATTCTGTAGCATTAATTGCTGCTAAGGATGCTATAAAAATGTTTTTAAATATGAAAGACATGATCCTAGCAGTGATCTGTCACACTGAGGCTCGTGCTAAGCTCTAGAGAAAGGAAATGGCACTCAAGATTGAACATTTGAAATGTTTGGAGTACTCTTTTTAAGAGTGCAGAGTCCAGCCCAAATTTTCCAACCCAGACTAAACTGAAAGTCTAAAATATAAGCACAGAGAATCACAGTCTGTACAAACTCCTCATTGAGCAGGTCAGACAAACCAGTGTAAATGGTACTCTCTGGGTTAGCTAATGTAATCTGAGTCTCAGCTTAAAAACGTCCTAAACCAAGAGGACTGTATGATTTTTGGACTGACTTAGATTTTTCTCTGTTAGAGCCGACATCACTGTTCCCTATCCTGGTTGTACACAAGTACTCTTGCTTTCAAACAAAGGCCTGAAGACAATTAAATAGCCTGTATATCAGGGTGTCACTGTGGTTTAAACACTCCTCTCTGTCTCCTTTCCTCTGAACTGAGGAAAAAGAGGAATGGTATAAATTCCTAGAGTCAGAGGCTGAGACACATGACATGGAAAAGCCACCCCCAGCCCCACTTTCCCTCTACTGCAAAGATGTTCACAAAGAAGACATCAAGGAGAAATTGATTTGCACACATTTTTCTGTGAAGTTTAACTAAAGTCTGCAAGTCTCTTGATGAACCCAGAGGTGGACACATTTTTTTCTTTTTTTTACTTTTTAAAATTGCTGTGAATTCCCATAGTTTACAGAGCAAAAAGGTTAGCCTTTGTAGACCTACTCTTGCCAGAAAAAGGAAAAAAGAGAAGATCCACTAGGCTAGACCAAAGGTGTGACTAGCCCAGTGTCCTTCCTCTAAAACTGTCCTTAAGTTTAGATAAAGATAGGATTATTTTTTCTCTGCTCTGTGATTTACTTTATTTCTGTCCACACTGAATTTAATCTGGTGTTTTGTTTACCAGCCATTCAGTCTTTTTGGATCCTACTGCAATTCTTCTGTCAACCTTACCCTGAATACCCCAATTAACTGTCAACAGTCTATCATTCCCTGCTCACCCCCGTTTCAGTTCAGGTAATTTTTCCCTGCCAATCTAACCACACAAGGCGAATTTTGTGAAAAATCATAAGAAGTGCAAACTACTGAACTCACCCTCCACTGTTGACCTGTCTTTTCACAAACCTAACCTTTCTTCCAGACGCTTGTTAGCAAGCAGCAGGGCTGAGGCAATAGCACCAGAGTTTTAAAAGGTTCAAAATAAAGCACTCAAGACATTATCCAGCAGTCTTGCAATCATATTATATTGCTAAGGTACTCAGTGATCCATACTTCCCTACTTGTAAGCAGCAAGTCAAACGAATGTGTTTCAACAAAGAGAAGTGTACTGGAAGAGGATAAAAACATTTTGGAAATGGATTAAGAAAACCTAAACAATCCCACAGGAAATACTATATTTTTCCCAGAACACGACAGCAAATGCTAAAACTGCTGAAATAGCTCCTCATTCAACTGTAGCACTAGCTATTTCGTATGTAAGACTGCAGTGAAAGGGCAGATTAATCTGATGTCCCTAACAACAGATCCTCTTTTCCCAAGTGCTCTCATAGCTTTGCAGAGTGGCTTGCTGAAGCTCTCTAAGGGTAATCCTTTAGACCAGCTCCACTAAGGGCCAAGTCCTTGACCAATATGAGTTTATACTGCATTTCCAAGAGTCTGTTAAGTGCACTTTCTATCAGCACTCACTAGCTAGGCTGTCCATTAATCTGCTCTCAGTGACAGTGCTGGCCACTGATCATTCCTATTAGTCGGATTCATTAACTGCTCCACCTCATTGTTGCCTTCTTCTCTCACTTATTGTGCTTCCTGTCCCTCCCAGTCCACAAGTTTGCTGACTGCAAGTTTACACTTCACCATCCACAGTACTTTCAGTCCTTTCTGAGAGGATATAATGAGATAGTTTCTTTACATCAACCTGGTACCAATAGGAATTTCCTGAACACAGCCATTCTCTTGCTTCCAGAAATCTCTTAACTCTTTTTCTTTGCCAAAGGATCCCTCACTTCAAGCTGTAGGCCATAATAAATAGCTCAACTGACCCCAGTCTATTAGGGACAGGTGGGCTGTCCACATGTTTTGCTGGAAAAGCATAACTGTTTTTATGACATTTAAAGCTTAACTGACTTTATTTCTAGAAACACCTCAAAAAAAGAACATGCATATTCATGCATGTTTTAGAATGCATGTTTAGAATTAAGTTTGTGTAGACCTCGTCAGCTTTCCTTGCCTCTCTAGCATAGGTTGACAAAGGATGCCTGCTATACTAGACCCACAAGGTTTTGTGGGACCATATAAGCCCACCAGCCCATAGCATATGATATTCTTAAAAAGACCTCAGGAAGTGCTCTCCGACACTCATAGCTAAGAACAAATTCCTAAATAAGTTCTCCTTTAGATTCTTTGTTAGAGGAAATAATTATCTCAAAGGGTCCAAGTAATTTTGGATAATAATCATTAAATGTATAGCATTTCTCTTTATTAGAAACTATAGAAAAATGTTGTTTTTACAAATATGAGGATGCAGCAACGCAATCATTCCATTCAGGATTTTTTGGTGATAGAAAGCACTGGCCTAGGACTAAAGAAAGAAATCAGCATTGCTGGCAGAAATGAAAAAAAAAAACCAACCAGCCACAAACCAGTTTTAAAGACTGTGCTGTTGCCTTCTCTTCAGTCCTTATTTGTGTCACATGTAGACACATGTTCTGTTGTCCATAAAGACCCAGAAGAAAAAAAAAAATGAAAAAGGCAAAAACTACTGCTACTACTGTAGCACCCACAAACCTGGGTAACAATGTGAAGGACTCCAACGAAAAAAATCATGCCAACACCAAAGAACCCAAAACAGCAAACCTAAAACAAAAACTAAACACACAAAACCATGAAAATTCATTAACCACTAAATGGAGAAGACAGGCCAGTGGCATGTGACCAGACAAATTCACGTTCCATTTATAGGCTGATTTTGCAGTTCTAATACATAGCTGTGAAAATTAACAGCAGCTTCTACTATCCTAAGCCATCTCTCTCTTTGTTTCAGCAGATATGTTTTTGGGGAAGCTTTATGTGAATGCACAGTGGTTGGATATTCTCAGAAGAGGTCACTGACCTGTAGCATCCAACTCCAGCTGGGAATCAGGATGACATACCTTTAAAACAAAGTATGACATCAATGTCTTTGGGCAGGCCTTCCACCTCAAGAGTCAAATTATTCCCTTCAGCTAGGCTGTCCCAAAAGTCAAATGGGTATTTTATGTTTTTTAGGAGAACAGCTGTCACTTGAGAAAGGAAGGAAATATTTATATTTTAATTAAGAATGGTAACTATTTCCATTGTGCTTATGGACGCCCCACATAACATAGTGCTGGGTGCACTTCTAATACTCTTGGTAAGATAATAGCTAAAACCCAGCATCAATGTATACTGAAGGATCAAAACATAATAGTAAACTATCTTCTTTTTCAACATTAGTCTTTGAATATGTGAAAGGGTACAAATCTTAGTAATTAATGACTCAGTGTTTAAAATTAAGGAAAAGAAATTGAATTCTTGCACAATTTGTTGGCAAACAGTGAAGACTCTACTAACTACCATTTGCTACTGTTTACCACAACGGGTGAGGTTAGTGTGTTTTCTGAATTTTTCCTTTTTGCAGCTTACTTCTTTATAATGCTACTGTATTAAAGTAGCATTTTACAGTTTAATTTTTTTTTTAGATTTAGTCACTTGAACAAAGATTGGAGATTTTTGCAGTTTGTTGGATGGTCCCAATTACAGGACATACTATGGGGGTTTCAAAAATACACAGACAAATGACAATAGGAAAATTCTTTTTTTCCTCCTCTAAAATTTAGAATTGATTATTATTTCAAGATCTGGAAAACCTCTTTTCTGGTTTTCCATTAAAAAAAAAAAAAGCACACAAAAACCCAAAAAGCAATGAACGGAATCAGAACTGAGAAGGGTAAAGAAAAAGAGCATTGTATTTGACAGGATAAAACAGAAGTCTGTTTTAAAGCTAAGTTGCAACAGGAAGGGAGCTTTGATTTCAAACAGTGCTTTAAAGTGAAGGATCCCTTCCAAATGCTATTACCAAGCAGATCCTATTGTGATGGTAACGACATGTTGCGTGGGAAGTAGTTACTTGGATGCAAAGGGAAAGAGCATTGCCATGATTGATGTACCATATGAGGGTCAAACCGCATAATCACTAACTCTCACACTGCCCAATGCAGTGGGATTGATTACTTAAGAATCTAAGATTTCTGAAGTTTATTATTTTTACTATTATGATTTAGTTGTAATGGTGAAAATATTTCACAAATTAAATACACTGTTTCTTCAGAGGACATCACTAATATTTGATCTGCTTTTCAATGGTGTGCATCAAGTTCCACTAAATTCTCTCTGCAGCTATCATATCACAGTAGTGGGTGGTCTCATTCAGCCAAAGCAAAAGCTATTTGATAATTCAGAAGTTCTCAAAATGTTATGCAAAGGGAAAGTGCAAAGCAAGTAACAATGAAGCTCATATTTATCAGCCCTTAACACTCACATTTCTATGTTCGTATGTGGAGGGTTAATCGCTGGTTTAAGCTCATATGTAAAAAGGTTAACATTTTCTTGGAGAAGCATTTGCAGAAGTAGCATGAAAAGAAAAACCTAGAAAACATTTTGCTGAGGGTTTTTTTTCCATTCCTTAGATAAAGAATATAAATGTACTCATGCCCTTAATGCATATTTTAGAGTCACCTTCTGCACTAGTGACTTCAGGAGAACTAGTGATGATCTCAATGAATGCAGGATAAAATCCCTAGCTCTGTTTCAGTATCCTTCTACTTGGCAGAACTTCCAGTTCCAGTCAATGACAGTAGATGCTTAGAATGCTTTTCTGAATGTACAGATTTAGGACCATGTTCAGATTGTTATGCTGTAGAACTGGAAGTCTTGGGCACAACAAGGTGCCCTTCAGGAGGCCTACCATGTATCACATATACCTTTCGCTTTCTTCTTAGCTGAAGGAACCTTTAAGATTAAGAGTCTCTACTATTTAACTCTGCATCAGTTTTCAACTTCAAGCAACCAGAATCAGTTTTTCAAAGGCTTTCACCAAAATACACAAAAAAACCCCAGGAATGTACAAACACTTTTAAAAAGACAGAGAACCTTTCTCTCATTTTCATTTTTTAAATAGATGATTCCATCAATTTTCATCAATTTTCATCAGTATGACTGTAATTTTGATTTTTAGAGATGCAAATTCATCTGATTTTTGATCATCCACAATTTTGTGTGAATTTGACCAGCTATTTGACCAGCCATTAATTAAAAAATTAATTAAAAAATTAATGTCTTAGATGTGTTCCTACTGCTTTGTTTCACTTCTCTGATGCCACTTCCTATTTAATATGAAGCATGCTGTAATAATCAATGGCAAGCTTATTGAAGCTAACACAGTCAGTGTTATTTCTTCCTAATGTAATTCTGTTCACATTTGGTACAAAATTTCTTCCATAGCTAGTTCATACAGTGCCTGAAATCCATTAAATTTTTAGAGCTGTTATTGTTTTTGCACAATCAATACACTGTATGTATCCATGCCACTCTCAGAAAGAGATCCTCTTTACCCTGGGACAACCCATATGGATCCTTGACCGAGAACAAAGAAGATTTTGAATCTTGTATACGAAACTAACTGCCCTTTACATTTCATTTCATAAGACTCAAATGGCAACACATTCTGTAGTTTGCCAACATCATTGATTGAATGAATCCGGAACAAATTCATGCCAGACTCTCTGCTACAGAATCACAAAATCAGACGCTGTCCCTCCTCAAATAATAATACCACACAAGGGTATTTTTTCAGTGGGAATAATGGTTCGTTGGTCTCCAACACTTGGTTCTCTGCCATTGTGGAATTGAATTAAATCAGTCCCAGGTCACACATAATTGAGTTAGACAGTGTCCTCTCTTGTATGTTGTTAAAGGACAGTAGGCCAAAGGAGAAAACTTTGGTTCTACTTGCTTGTCACAGCCTTCACTCACGGGAAGCCTAGATTTGACCAAAGCCAGGGCAAGATGTCTTGGAAGAGAACTCAATTCAGCACTTCCAGCCTCTCTTTTATCAACCATTAGCAACAGAGCACTCTGGAACAGTCCCTTCTCTGTGGAGTAGGAAGTTGTTTGTTCAGTACCTATCCATTAAATCAGTTACGATTTGTTTCACCAGTACCCTATGACTTTGAATGTATGGTAGAAAGTACTTAGAATCCAGCTTATGTACAGCATCAAGTTCAAACAAAAATTTCACCCACAATTTCAAAGCACTGGAATGTCTCTCACTAATAAAATCCTACCCTTTTCCCTGAAAATTAATTATCTGGGTAATTTAATTTAGATCAATGAAAATTTTCTTTCCAAATCAGACAGAATTTGTGTGTGTTAAACCACTAAAGGCAAAAACTCCAGATTTAATACTGAATTGATTTTCTTAATCATAACCTGTTGTTAATATTGCAGAGGTTTCCAATGAAAAGAAACATTACATCTCAGCTCTGCTACAAATAATGAACGCTGAAGGAACAGATGCTAGATTCAGGTAAGCCCACAATTGTTTAGATGACAATATGAATATTATTCAAATTAAACAAATCTTTTGAGTCTAAGAAAGAATTCAGAGGTTCCCCTGAAATTTCTAAAGTGATATTCTTTAGAATCATTGAGCTAATCTTCGTTTTTAAATGTGAAATCTGAATCCTGTTACTAGACATTGAAGGACTAAGGTTAGCAGGAGTCCTAGTACCTTTGCTTAGTGTATTTTCTAACATAACAACTATGTAAGTATCTCTATATATGAGCAAGTACTTATGAAAATATTCTTCTTCTCAGTTTTCTGCTATTTCTGTCCTACTGTTAAAGTGCCAGGAAAACAGACCACGTAAGATGACTTTCATTAGTTCTGGTTCAGAAGAGAGTCGGAAAAAAATGAAAAGAAAAACATTATGACTCCAATTTGTGAGCAAAGGCCAGACAGACTTTTGACAAATTAAAAACTTATAGCAGGCTGATTCAGAAAATAAAAGGTGGTACTTTAAAATGAATGCGAGTTGTCAAGCCAATCAAAAGGGAGGAGGAGGAAAAAGGAAAAAAAATAAAAGAGGGAAATCGAACTTCAGGATATCAGTTTTGTTTCATTTGTCATTAGGAATGCCGATACCTTTGTGAGCGATTACTTATACCATTAGTTTACTGCTCTTTTCCTCTTTCCCCTTTCTTCTCCTTTCCTTCGTCGCACACAACTGGTTAGTTCATGTAGGCAGGAATCTATTCAAGCCAGTGTTCCTGTGTAACCCCATGTCAAGAGCAGTATCAGAAAAGATAGCAGGGCTGACAACCTCATGCTGTACCAGGCCCTTCTTTTCAAGGCAGAAAGGTTCAGCAAGACACAGAAGTTCTAAATTCTGGCTTTGGGGCAGGCTGGATCAGGCTGGCAGAGCCAAAATGAGAGACAGCCCTGAGACTGGCCACTTGCATATACCCTGTCTTGGTGATCACACAGTGGGTCAGTAGCCTTTGACCTCTTCAGCAATCTGCTTGAAAGAGTCCTGTGGTACAAGTCCCTAGAAGCAAGTTGGGTCCAAGAAAACTTGATATTCAAGGATCAACTCCTTCAAGCTCAAGAGTGATCTATGCCACCAAGCAGCAAACCTGACAGAAATGCCAGCACACCTGCATGGATGACAAGATGTTCTTGGCAAAGATTAGGTATAAAAAAGAAGTAAACAGAAGGTGGAAGTAGGGCAAGCAACCTGGAAGGACATAGAGACCAAGTGTCCAATCATGTAGAGAAAGTGTTAGGAAAGCCAAAGCCCTCCAGAAGCGGAGAGGGGATGTTAAAGCAAAGCCCTTGCTTCTGTTAAGTCCAAAAGTAGCAAAAGAAAGATTAAGAAAAATGTGGGCCTGATGCTGAATGGAACAGAGACCCTACTGACACATGACTTTAGAAAAAGCTGAGGTACACCTTTGCCTCAGTCTTTACCAAAGACTTTACAGTCAGGGATTCCAGGCCCCAGAGACCAGGGAGAAAGTCTGGACCAAGGAATATGTACTATTATTGGATGAAGATCATGCCAGAGAAAACTTAAGCAAATTGGACACATGTAAATCCATGGACTCTAATGTGATGTATCCACAAGTGCTGAGAGAGCTGGAACATATAATAGCATCTTGTGTCATGAGATGTAAGGACACTTGTGAATTATCTTTGAACAATATGACCACTGGGATAAGTGCCTGATGACTAGAGGAAAGAAAATGTCACTTCTGTTTTCAAAAAGGGCAAGAAGGAAAATTCTGGCTGCTCAGTGTCACCTCAATGCCTGTTAAGGTGATGAAACAGCTAATGCTGGAAATGCTTTCCAGGCACATGGACAGCACAAAGCCAGTTGGGAGTAGTCAGCATGGATTCACAAAGGGGAAGTCATACTTGACCAACCTGATAACCTGCAATAAATTGACTAGCTTGGTAGATAAGGGGAGAGCAGTAGATGCTGTCTACCTTTTAGGAGGGCTTTTGACACTGTATCCCCACAAGACCTTCATATGACTGGATGAGCAGACACCAAGTTGGATTGAGAAGTGCCTGAACATTCAGGCCTGGAGGGTGGTGACCAGTGGTATGAAGACTAGCTGGAGGTCAGTAACAAGTAATATACCTAAGAAGAAGACAGAGCAAGGCTTTTTTCAGTGGTGTTCCATGACAGGAGGAGGGACAACAAGCACAAACTGAAACACAGGAGACTGTTTGAATATCAGGAACCACTTTTTCACTGTAAGGGTAACTGAGCACTGGTCCAGGTTGCCCAGGGAGGTGATGGAGCCTCCACTTGTAGAAACATTCAAAACCTGGCTAGACAGTCCTGGGCATCATGCTTAGGTGACCCTGCTTGAGCAAGAAGGCTGAATCAGGTGACCTCCAGAGGGCTCTTTCAACCTACATAAGTCTGTGACTCTGAACATATACATCAAGAGACGGCCTGCTAAGAGTAAAAAGCAGCTTCTGGGTGTCCTTCTGCCCCAGAAAGTCACCTTCAGAAGGTTTATCTTTTCACACCTAGGTAGCTGTTTGGAATAGAAAGGTTAGCTTTCTATTGAAATAAAAGAAAAAAAAGTAAAAGGCTATCCGAGACAGGGCTTACCTGAATTTTGTATTCGGGCAAGAAATAATGTAAAGTGTTTCTGAAATAGTAGGTTAATCTGCATACCACTTGATCTGAATCTAAACTGCTGCTGAGTGTTCCAATCAAGGCCCTAAAGCATATGAAAACTGCAAGTTGGCCTAAGTAGCTTAGAACCAACTTATCTCAAGAAGGCTGAAGAAGTGGGAGTCATCATCAAAGCTACCTATAAACACTACTTGTCAAGAAAGGAATAACATCACAGATGTAAAGTTGACATATCAGAAAATATACGAAGGAAAGACATTTTAATAACTCTACTCCTTCACTTTACCATAACTATCATTTCTGACAGGATTCACATGTACACATCTAGAAGAAATGCTTGGATCAGCAAATACTGTTTGTTTCAATAAATAGAGGAAAAATTAAACAAAGGGGAGTCAATTTTCTCTGTCTTTTCCAGCATAACCTCTATTTCTTTGTTCAGCAGGAAAAACAAGTCGAAGTGGATTTTGGAAAGTAAGAGGCAATTGTTTCAATCATGGTCATCTGAGTAGTTCATATGAATAGATGAATAAATGTAACAAAAGACAATTTTTAATTCTTCATCCACATTGAAATTCATTGTCTCATTTCCCAAGGACTGATGTTTAACATTATCCAAAGGCTTGGATATAGTTATTTACATAATGCAAAATATTAACTTCAACTATTTTGCCAGCTGTTTTTATGCTCCCAAAAATAATTCAAATTATATCCTGCAACACCTTTGTCCTAGTGTAGAAACAATACTGAGAGAATACTTGTTTCTGCCAAGCTAGTTACCAATATGCTACCAAAATTGTATTTTCTACCTTACTGCAACATTACTTTCTCCCCATATATGCAAATTCTACATGAAAAAAGAGTCAACCCAGAATCTAAACCAAAGGGACAACAAGTAGCCCAAATGTGCACCTAATGGTGCACATTAACCTAAATGGTCTACTTTTTTCTGCTTGTACATAAAGCATCTGAAACATCACTTCGAACTCACCCTTGAATGTCAAAACTGGGACATCACAGTGTTCCTGGCAAAGCAAACACTATGTACAGTAAAATGTTTAAAAAACAAGCAAAAAACCCACAAAAAACGCCCACTCTTTTCTTCGGCTTTTATAACAGTTGCAAATGCTAAGTGAAACAGTTGTAAGAAGGGGAAGACATGAATCCTTGAGCTCTGTGAGAAAGATTCTTCATTTCTACCGTCTGTTATATGGTAAGGGTTTCAAGAGAAGAAACTGTAACTTGCATGAGAAAAATCAGTAAGATGGCATAGCAGGGAATGTACTTGTAATTGTTATAGGCCTTCACATAGTAGAGAATAGTGTAGAATTATTGAGCTATGCATAAAAAACCATGAAATAAGAACTAAGGAAGAGTTTTTATTACAGTTCAAGATAAACCAATAATTTATTTCCATTATAGTGCAAAAGAAATCAACAATCACAAATCCTTAGTCAGGTAATTTCCCTAAGATAAAGCAAGCAAAAACCTTACAATGCGTAGAGTTATTCATCACTGTCTGTGTAACAAAGTAGGAGACTTGAAACAGAAATTAAACCTTCCAATTAAACTTGAGGTTCTGAGAAGAAGAAGAAAGTGAGAGAGCTTCTCTTCTCCCTGCATGAAGCAAGCAATGACTGTGAACTAGAATTCATGTAATTTAACTGGAAATAATGTTCCATTAGGCAGTGAGGAAAGAAATATATGCTTCTTAAATTTGGGTGAAAGAACAGAGACAGAAGCAACAGCATTTCATTTCTGTGCTGTGGCATGAATCCATCAGCATAAAGCTTAGGAAACAAAAGTTCATCTTCCACACATGAGAAGACAGCAGGCAGTTCAGCAGAGAGGACAGAGTAGACCATGCATAGTCTCCCATTGCCACAAATGGGACCCTAGAACAATAAGGAGGAAAGAACATGAAGAAAAAAGCATGTTTAAAAATTAGTAGCACAGAAGAAATAAACAAGAAATCCAGAAATTGTGTAGATTAAGACTGATGGGGTGAAAAAATAAGAATGTGAGATGAAGGGTTACTGCAGAGCAAGGAGAGGGTTCATGCATCCCAGAAAGTTTGGATTACTGGGGTTACCTACAGCTGAGTTCGGGAACTGGCTGAATGTGCTTCTCCAACACCCTGCACCTCACAGTCAGAATTGCCTAATTTTCTTTTCCCGTAGAAATGCAGGAATTAAATTATGGTTCTTTCTGATGTGAGTTATGCTGTCTTCCAGTTGCACAAAGTTGGAAGATGGGTAGTGGGTAGAACAATACCACTGAAGTTCTAGGAGCAAAAATACAGTTGGACAAGGTTGAAAACAAATCCAACAAGTATAATTTCATTTTTGGATCTAGTTACTGCTAAGGCACAGTGAATCCCTCATGCTGTCGGGATACAGGAGGCCACTGGCTATCAATTGTTTTCTGCTGGTGACAACTTCTCTTTATTTCCTACAATAACCATGAGAGTAAAAGGTAGGGTCTTATCCACATATTGAACATGGACAGCAGGGTTGTCCCTTTGGCTATTGTCTGGTTTGCAACAGAAAGTATGTGAAAGCATGAGAAAATGCACTAGCTCCTTACCAAAACAGAAACAGCAATATATTTTCAGTGCAAAGCAGGTGACCAAGCCGACAGCATAAATTTGCCAAGACACTCACAGCCAAAGGTTGTAGCATGGTGCTGGAGAAGCTCGAGCAAACCATCAAACAGCAGCTAGAATGTCAAAACTTGCCAATGACCCAGTAGGCAGGGTATTGCAGAGGAAACAGTTCTGAGTTTCCCCCAAGAAAATCCATGCTTGTCTTCCACATCAAGTTGAAGAAAACTCCGTTTTCATACTGTCACAGATCTATGTAGTTAACCCAAATGTCTACAGGAAAGGAGCTGATCAACTAGTTTTAACCCTGGGTTGCATAGAGAAACACCCAGCAGCCTTACTCATAATGAAATGCTGGAGACCCCTTTTTTGCTTTTAAAAGAAGGAACCTAGCTTTTTGTCTTGAAGTTAGAGAGCACACAATACAATTAATTTTGTCATCAAAGAATATTGGTAAAAATGCATCTGTAAGAAATCTGTTGACTTATGTCTTGTTCTTATGCCATGTCATTTAACAACAAAATAATGCACATATTTGACACCTTCCAACTGAAAAAATCATCAGATGAGAGGCTTAATGGTGATATCAGTGACATGATCTGGGCCATAAGAAAGTTGACACTATGACAGATACATTCAAATTATGGCTTTCATTTGGGTATTTAAATAACTGTGGCCTTCCTCCTTGCTCTTCAGAAGAAGAAGAAAGACCCCACAAAATTCCACCTCTAATGATGAAACATGATATATTCTCCAGCTACAAATGTTCTTTTCAGAACTTAATTTGAGCCTTCATTCAAAAGGTTAGTTTCTACTGGGCTTTTTGGGGTTTCTCTTAAGTATCTTTTTATCTCACTACGTTACAGAAAGTAAAAATAGCTTGCTTATCTATTTTTATGGATGCTTGTATTCTTCTTATTATTCTGGTGCGCTTTCCCCAACATAATACATATATATTAAATCTTGGGAGTTGCTAAATTTCTCAAGAGCATACACGCCCTGGTGATGAGGGGTTGGAAAGAGAGGCAGGATGTGCTGTGCTGGGACCCAACATGCTTGTGCCAGCAAGCAGCTTGTAGCTGCTTTCCAGCCCCTTTCTTACTCTGGCTACAGGAAAATGTTCAGATCTGTTATAGGACTTTAGCCTGATGGGTGTAAATTATTTCTAAGCAGAATGCTTCTAAGTGATTTTTGAATGACAGCCACTATACATTCTTCAGATCAAGAGAATCGGTACCACCCTGCCGGCCCAAAGGGACTATCCACAACTTCTGAGAGGACAGCTTCTTTTGGCTTCAGTGAGCTTTTAATCATGTTTCCTCACTGGAGGGTTGATGAGAGGGGGAAATCATTCCATCCTTTTGTAAGTTGCACTTGGATGCTTACCTAGTGCTAAAACATGTTGCCCATTCTACTGATATGTTTATAGTTCTTAAATGTTGATACCTAAAAAGTCATTGGTCAATTAATGACTCAAGAAAAAACCCACAACCAACCAATCAACAATACAAGTAGCACCTTACGGTAGACTGAACAGGCTGTAGAGAACTCAACTGAATGGAAAAAAAAGACCTTTGGCACCTAACCTATAAAGTAATTTTCCCTCATTTCAAGGAGAATAAGAAAAGAAGCAAGAAGGGCTGGGCTCAGTCAGTGCCTCTGTTAGTCTGCCTGAGCAACTTGGTGTTCCACAGAGACCTAGTATCTGCCTTGAATTAGCCTCCCTGTGGCCCCCAGATTAGTCCTCACACTTCACAGTTTTCCTCTGTGGCCCTGTGAATGATGATTATTCTGCTTTGGCACATAACAAGTAGGTTGCATAACTGGGAAGAAATCTAGCGTGCATCCCCGCACTGCGAGGATCGTGTTCAAGCAGTGTGGGCTGCCCTCCAGAACAGCAACGTCAATCAAGCAGCAGAAGGATACTTTCTTTGCCTAAGGGGGAAAAGAGATGGAGGGCTGAGGGGAGGAAGCAACTTTACTAGAGCTCTGACTGTTTTATGCTGTAGACTCAGAGCAGGAGATCTCAAACAAAAAGAAAAGATACCTCTGACATTACAAGATAGGTACAAAGGACCAGGAACAAGATCTACTTTGTTAAATCCAGAATTAAGCATCATCATTGACCCAGAGAAAAGGATATTCTTGAAGTCTGAACAGCTCCATATTGAGCTGAATGAGAGCGTTGTGACATCCTTCTGACAAACCTGCCTGCTGATTGCATGCTTTAATGATATGAATCAAAACACCCATAGCTCAGGGGAAAAAATAAAAAAGATCACACAGATGAGTACCATAAAAAAAGCCCAATTCCAAAAAGACCTTAACATACAGACAGCATGGATGGAACCAGTAGCTTGTGTTAACTGGTATCCAGAGCAAAGAAATTACAGGCATCTTTCATCTAAAGGACACAGAAAACTGCCCATATGCCTCTCTCCTACAGTGCATCCTCAGTTTCTCCATTTAAAAGCATAAGAGGATTTTTTTTCAGCTAGGATTTTCGGCAGTAGATGAGCCAGAGTTTGAAGAATGCTCCATTGATCACAGCTTGATTATTTTGTTTTGGAACAGTGATTTTTACATTTCCTGGATTCATAGGATCAGGTGTCCAAGGCTAGGATTAGCTTGACTAAGTTGTACTTAACTCCTCTTTGTGGAACAAGTAACTGTGGTTTGCTGACTAAGCCATTTGCTGTTTTTAATCTGCCTTTGTAAAGGAAAGTTCAGTTCCATAGCACAGCCTTAAATAGTCGCGGATGTCAATAATGCAGAAGAAAAGGTCCTTTGCTGAATATTTTTCCCTGAATGCAAAATAAATGGACAAACTGCAGGTTTGTCACTATGCAAAAACATGATAAAACCAGAATTGAGTTCAGAGGGCTGCTGCTGCTTCACACAGTTCTCTCAACTATCTCTCCTCCCACACCTTTGTTTATTTTTTGTGTTGGATTCAGTAGTTAGTTGACAAAGGGAGCAAAGACAGTGGAGGCAGCTGCCCTCTGAGTAACACATGTGCCAAATGCAGTGTAGACAGGAGCAATGCAGGCTCCCCGCACTGCTCTGCTGCTGTACATGGGTCCAGGCCAGAAGATATGGAAACATCTTGTGGTTGGAAAGTGTTTGTGATATTCACTCATGGCAGTTATGAGAAGTGTTGGACTATCACCCCAAGGTTAGGCTGATGATGCCAGAGAAGACTGCCTCCTTCTCTGAAAAAATTATGTGACATTGTTTCCCCAAAATTTCAATATTTCATTAAAGTAGTGCTTTTGTGATAGACATGTTTTTAAACAAAACTTAGATTTTTAAGCATGGAGTTACAATAGGAAAATGTAGACTCCTAAGTGCCAGCTTAGTAAACAAAGGCTTACAATCACTTTGAAAACCTAGTCCCTTGACAGGGACTTTGGGACTAACCTCAAGGGTTTAAGCCTGCAATTCTTGACCCTGACACATGAAGGAGGTTTTTAGGTCATCAAAAAGCACTTCCATTTGTGAAATTAGGCATCCAATAGTAATAACAAACACTAAACCAAAACAGTTGAGCCCTTGCTTCTTGTCCTGGAAAGGTAATGTCCAGTTTAGGCAGCTAATGCAGGATAAACTTGACATAAGTCATCATATAATCAACAACTTCTCCTTTCAGGACTTGAAATTATTGTCCATCTTTTTTCTACGCTCTCTCACTGTTGACAGTGGAAGACTATGTAGCCGAAGCCACACAGATACCCACATAGTTTTTGTAGTTAGTTTTTAATTCATAATGGTACAGAAAAAGAGTCAGTGAAGTGGGAATAATTTGTGATAACTTCAACATATTTTCTGCCTACTTCTCCTCTTGTCCCTTTCTGCTTCCTAAACTCCCACCAGCCGTTTTAAGTTTTGTAACAAAATAGCAGTAGAACTCTCCAGCTTCTTTAAATATGAAACTTGTCTTTCTGTATGGAATGATCTTACCTTGCCAATTACATTTAAAAAACCCCAAACTTTGATGTCTTGCCCTGTTTCATAAAATGTCTTGAGCTTGCACTGCACAGGACTGAATCTGGCCCTAGCAAACAGATAGATCCCCTTTCACAAGTCTCGATAGCTCTGAACTTGATGTCAAAAATCATGGGCCCTCTTGGTAAGCCTATACAATGTTATACTGAATACAACCAGGGTTTTTTTATCTAACTACAGCTACACTTCAGTGACTTTTATTAATTTTGTGCTTTCTTTCTCCCCCACTCCAACTATGAGCCCTTTGTCTGGAAAGAGACACGCTAAAGGAACTGAGGTTTTTTTTGTTGTTATTGGGAGGGTCAACCTATTTTTCTTCATGCAAGTTTTAACTTACTGCCAATCACCTCCTTCATAAAAAAAAAAGAATTACTTTATTTTTAAGCTAGAATAGATATTTCCAAGACATTCATGTTTTTTTTTTTTTTCTTGGACCTCATTTAGTTGGAACACAAGAATTCTTATGCTGAAATATATCTACCCAAACTAACTTTTAGAGATGTGTTAATTGCCTTGGGTAGATTGGCATTCAGGTAATTGAAGGCAATTAGAGAAAAAAGAGAAGTAATCCAGTGTAGGCAAACCATGGTTGTTCAGACAAGTAGAAAATGTAATAATTTGGCTTGATTTTCACTGCTGAGATTTCCACAGCTACGATTCATGTGGTCTTTCGTTCATCTCACACTTGGTTTCGTTGAATGAAGAAAGCAAGTCTGCAGGTGGGTAAGTCTCTTACAAGAAAAAAAAAATGGGGCTGAAGCAGAGTGAGAAATTTTGCTTTTACTTAATTTCCATCTAATTGAAAAAAATACCCACAAAAGAGAAGTGAAAGAAATGAGAATGAGAACAACTAGTCAAAGATCTTCTGAGTTAGAGTAGAAGCTGAAAACTGAGATACCAGTTATGACAGGAAAAATAAAACTTGAACCTAGAAGATTTTTATAAAGCCAAGCTGAAGAGCTTCTCACTTAGGAGTAAAATTTTCATAAAGAAAACTGAAAAGGTCAGAATTATATGATGATTTTCATAGCTGGCAGATCAAGGAATCATTAGAGGCTGTAATGAGGCTAGATCGTTCTCAGTTACTAAGAACCTTCCAAAAATAATGGCTAACAAGTTTCAAAACTCTGGCAGCCAGGTGGGTTTTTTTGAGCATGGTGAAATGTTTCAGCTAAACCCTTGAGAAGAACTGCTGAAACAGTGCCAATGCTGTCTTTATAAGCAAGTGGCAGGTAGATCATTCATACCAAGTTTGGACTTGTTTCAGTGATTCATGGAATGAAAATGATGAAGAAGAAACTTATAACCCAGATACAGTAGATGTTCTGCTTAAAAAATCAGTTAAACTCATCAAATATCAGGATGACATACTGAGGTAACATTGCTAATATTATAGCCCAGCTATTTGAGAGTCGCTGCACAAAATGCAAATCATACCCCAAATGTTTACAGTGACCCATTCAACAATGCTGGAAAAATCTCACTAATACGTCACTGGAGCATTACATAACAGTTTGCAATGTGCACTTGGCTAGCAGAATTATTTTTAATAATAAGCTTGATAATACCTGAACTATGAGTTATGATAGGGTATAAATGGAAACCAAATAATGTCTTACAGATAATTAAGTATGAAGCAGTGAAACAGTTCAGGAATGATTGAAAGACAGTGTGTTCTTAATGAACCTGAACTAAGAGTTGCTGAATTTAGGGTCTCCCTTTACTGCACCATCAAAAGTTCAAGAGAAGAATTATGAATAGAAGGAGTTGACTTTTTTTCTTCATTTCTATTATGAGCAACTATTGACTAGGTCTTCATACTGTTCTACACAGTAATGTTTCATTTATTGAAGTACTGAAGAAATTTACCAATTCTTCTTGGACTCACGGTGAATCAGGTCCATCCTGAACTGATCAGGCAACAGCCCTAAGTCCTTTGCAAACAAGAGTTCTTCTGCCAGTGAAATTTTGTATAGTCTCCACTTTAACCAGCTTCTATACACAAAACATCAATCACAAATTACAAGCATGTACTGATAGAAGAACACCCTATAAGCATAAACCTTGGGTTTTAGGCATTTAAAATGCCCAACAACCTTCTATTACAAGAGTAAAAAAAGTTTGCAAGGGGAAAACAACTTAATTTTCTTGGTTCTGTACAACTTCCTTATCTAAACTAGCCGATTCTGGGTTCACCATATGACTTTTGAATTGTGCACATTCACTCTCCCCTCAAGCTTAGTGAAGCACAAGGAGTTGGCGTGTTTTCCAGAGGCTCACACAGCTCATCTACCGCCAGGGCAGATGGATTTATTTGCTCCTCTTCTCTAACCACATGTGTTCCCTCACTCCCTGATCTGAGATGACCACAGTGGGACTGGAGAAGCATGAGTCACACTGCAATCGAGCCCACTTTACAAGAAATCTTTTTTTTGGGGTGGGGTTAGAGATGGAAGAGGTACTTTTGCCCTAGGCAAAGGGGTGCAGGCAGGGATTAATTCGCAAGCAGCTGATGTTGTGCAGGCAATGCCTCCCCATGTGCAAAGAAAATTAAAATATCAAGCTGATCACTACTGTAAATCAGTGTCCAGAAAGCTTCATTAGGTTTGCTCATAATAGTAAATAAACACATTCGGTAGCGTGCACATCAAGATAAAACCTGTAGCAGCCACTGTGGTGATTGTGTATTAAAAAACAATAGAAGTGAATATAGTTAACAAATAACATCTTTCATGTAAAGCAAACATTGGGAAGAAAACTTCCAGAGTTAAGGTTTGCTATGCATTTTTAGCCTCAACCTCCATGTTAAAGCTTTTAAATAAATCTCACATTCTATAGGGTTTCCTCCCTACATTTTACTTCCTATGTTGTATGACATAGTTGACAAAAGTTCCCAGAAGCTTGACATACTTTCTACTTTCCTGAGAGCATTAAATTTAGATGACATAGTGCCCACGTGCCATTCTTCTTTTTTATTCAGTTCTAATTATTTTTTTAAATCACCATGTATCATGATCATGGGTAGTCCTACATCTGCCACAATCCACTAAAACATGCAGAGTCAGGCATATAAAATTTTAGATGTTATAGAAATAGAATAAAACTGGCTTTATTTGTTTATTTATTCAGACATTCCTTAATGATTGTACTTACTGGTTAGAACTTTAGAATTATACTACTTCTTGTGAAAAGCAGCTCATTAATCATAGGTTGTTGCATTTGCTCTGTATGAAGAAAATATATATTTAATATACATTTAGTTTAAAGGAAAGGTTATCTTGGGGTCCATTCCAAATTCAGACATTCCAAAGAGAGACATACTTGCAAAGTGTATCCCACATCTATGTCTGCAGCTGAACCCCAAACCTGGCTGAAATGACAGGGCATGTTATGTGATGATAACTGAGAAATAATGTCAGGTTTTTACAGGAGCTAAGATCAAACACTCTTTGAAGGATAAAAGCTATACTGGACTGCTTTGGAGGCAGAGTATGTTAAGTGCTGTTGAGAAACTCCGGGCAGGTACCACACCCTTCAAAGAGTGCAAGCCTAGAAACATCCCAGGATGACCCAGTGGCTTCAAACTGATTTAAATAATATCATTTTCTGTGAGGCTCTATCAAACTGATGTCTAGCACTTGTAGACGGTAACACTGAGTCTGAACTCTATAGTCACTGAGTCTGTAACTATGTGCTGTATAAAGTATTCCACAGAACAGAATATTCAACAACATAATTTTCAGCTGTGTTATTTTGGGTTGTCACTGTATAACAACATGGTTCTACCTATATGAGCTACCTCTAGCAAAGAAAACTAGTGTTCTGCCTTTCTCCAGGACTTGGAACAGGATGCTCTTCTTGTGCCTCCTGTTACATTAAATACACGTTTAAAAAATTACGGACTGAAGGAATTTAAGCAACATCAATAATTTCTAAGCAGAGAAGGGAGAGTAAACCAGCCTTGAATCTTCCTGCCCACAGCTGTATTTGCTTCCCACCTTTCCATGGCAGGCACTTGTGCCTCGTCTCAACCACAGGCTCTGTACAACTGCTGGTGTGAGTCAGCCTGAGGAACCTCTGTTATGCCGGGTGAGATTCGAAAAGTAAAGGATCCAGTTTTGTTTGGGGTTTGGCATTTTGTTTCCTTCTTTTTTGCCAACCCTTGCAGTTCAATGCAACTGTATTTGGGCATGGATACTATGTGACATGAAAGTAAAGGGGAGCAAATAAATGTGGTATTTTCCCATGTTATTTTTCTCCTAGCAAACTTCTCAGACCTCAAAAAACCCTTTAGTTCTGGCAGCCTTCAAGGAACCAACTTGCTGACCTGCCATCCCCAAATGACCTTGTACACAATGCTATAATCCCTGTGAGCAGATCAATTATCAACTGGTGGAGAAGCTTGGCAGGCCTGCACAAAAATGCAGGAGCTGTCTCAGTAGTCAATCTACTAATTCCCGTCTGAACACACAGGAAAGAAAGACTTGTAGTATCTCTTCCATCTGTCTTTGTATTTGCAGTGTAATTCACTGATCCTTTTACTCTCGTTATTGCTATTGAGATAGGTGACTTCTAAGACAGGTCTATTATTTCAGGCGTTGCAATCAGCTCGCCCTCTGTTAATGACTGTTCACTTCAGCCTTTTGCATCACTCTGTTTTTCTTTGCTTCTGACACTGACGAATTATGACTGCTGAAATTGTTTACTAATTTCTTTTGTGGGCTGAATTATGTATCATCCCTAATTTCAATAAAAAGGATTTTGCTGTTTCCAAGAGTGTGAGTTTTAGGGGGGAGCAGAAAGAAATAGTTTAAGTCATGTTTGACAAGATAGAAGTTTAGTAACCTTTCTTGCTATAGCTCCAAGGATATGTCTTTCATGATCCCCATGAAAAGACACTCAAATTATGACCTTTGAAACGTCATGTGAACCTTTTGTAAGTAGCTTGTCAGGGATAGGCACTTGTTTTCTGGATGCCTATTTTGAATGCTGATTTTTGAATTACACAAGCAGTGGTCACATATGACTGCAGCCATCCTGCCTTGCATAGAACAAGGTAATTTGTAGTATTTGGAAAAGAAATCAAGTCCTAGACATCTCAGATTTCCCAAAAATGAATGGATACATTTAGCTTAATCCCTCTGCAGATAGGTTTCCGGGACACAAATACTTCCTTAGTTTGACTGGTATGGTGAGGAAAGAGTCCTTGAAACAATCTGAAAATGCACTGATAAGAATTATTTTTTAAAAATGCACTTTTGAGGAAATTAACAATTCAATATTTGAAGCAGAGTCTGAACACAGGAAATTACTCTGAAAAACAACAGAAAATATTAATTGTAATTAACAAAAGATATTATTTGTGATTAACTGGAAACTCCAAGACTAGTATTTATCCACAAATGTTGTAAAGATAATGCAGGAAAAAGAGAAGCGTGGGACTGAGTGATTGAGTGAATCTTCATCATTATAGATATATAACCCAAGTTCATGCTGACAGCCTTACAGAATGGAACTTCCTACCACTTGAGTAATTGATTATACAAACTTTTTAATATCTGAAAGCAGAGAAAAAGTTTTTGCACATACTTTACATTGCTGAACTTGGAAGACCACAAGCAAATTTGTATGACTGTGCTAAGCACTGTGCAAGCATAATCAAAATGTATGTGCTAATAAGGCGCTGTACTGATAAATGTTATTGCAAGCAAAAAAAGTGATACTAAGACCACAAAAAGACATATTTTTTCTAATTTCATCTACTCTTATGTTTCTCTTTTAAATTTTTAATTTCTTTAAATTTAAACAGTCACCAATTATTTGTGACAAAGAACACACTTTCAACCTTTTCTAGCATCTAGAGTCAAAGATCACAGAACATTCCAAATTGGAAGGGACCCACAAGTAACATCGAGTCCAACTTGTGGCCCTGTGCAAGACCATCCCCAAGAGTTACACTGTGTGCCTGAGAGTATCATCCAAATACTTCTTGAACTCTGTCAGGCTTGGTGCTGTGACCACTTCCCTGGGGAACCTGTTCCAGTGCCCAGACATCCTCTAGGTGAAGAACCTTTTTCTAATATTTAATCTAAACTTCCCCTGACACAATTTCAGGACATTCCCTCAGGTCCTGTCACTGGTCACCAAAGAAAAGAGATCAGTGTATGTCGCTACTCTTCCCCTCATGAGGAAGCTGTAGACTGCAATGAGGGCTCCCCTCAATCTCCTCTTCTCCAGGCTGAACAGACCAAGTGCCCTCAGCTGCTCCTCATATGGCTTCCCCTCAAGACCCTTCACCATCTTCCTTGTCTTCCTTTGGACCCTGTCTAATAGCTTAATATCCTTCTAATACTGTTGTACCCAAAACTACACACATTGTTCAAGGTGAGGCCACACCAGTGCAGAGTAGAGCAGGATAATCCCCTGCCTTGACTGGCTGGCGATGCTTTGCCTGATGCCCCCCTGGCATGATTGGCCCTCCTGGCTGCCAGGGCACTGCTGACTAATATTCAACTGGCCATCAACGAGGACCTCCAAGTCCCTTTCCATGGCACTGCTTTCCAGCATCTCATTCCCCAGTCTGTATGGACATCCAGGGTTGTCCCATCCCACATGCAGAATCCGACACTTCCCCTTGTTGAACTTCATATAGTTGGTGATTGCCCCGTCCTCTCATATATTGAGGCCTCCATGCCTTTGAGGGATCCAGTAGCTCCTCCCAGTGTTGTGTCATCTGCAAACTTGCTCAGTATCCCTTCCAGTCCTTCATCCAAGTCATTTATGAAGCTGTTGAAGAGCACTGAAGAGCACTGATGGAGCCCTGTGGAACCCCACTAGTGACAGGTCACCAGTCTGATGTTACCCCATTCACTGTCACCCTCTGTGCTCAACCATTGAGCCAATTGATCACCCACCACATGATGTGTTTATCCAGCTGTGTGCTGGACATTTTGTCCTGAATGATACTGTGAGAGACACTATTGAAAGCTTTACTGAAATCCAAAAAGATGACACCAACTGTTTTCCCTTGATCAACTAGGTGGGTTACCTTGTCATAAAAGGAAATCAGGTTTGATCATATGTATTTACATTTAAATAAAAAAAAAATAGATCTCAACATCTTGATAAAAAGAACTCTAGGTGTTTTGCTGAGTGCCAGGAGAAAGAGTCCACTCCATATACAAATATACATTAGTATATTAATGCTGATTTTGTTTCATTGTTTTATGGCTGAATAAATGCAGCTTCAGGTCAGTTTTATTTCTATATTGCTACAGTTGTGTCCATGAAGTTGGGGTTGTTCAAATAAGTAATGTGTTACATATACATAAGTCTGAAGGATACTATATATATTCTCTTCTGCTTTTTGTATTCAGAGTCATTGTGTAAAAGCTACAGCAATCTATCATCTGACGATCCTATTGACTTGTGTCTTCACATTGTTTAGACTGCTGCTAAAAACTATACACTGGATTAAACAGACTAGTACTTTTCTAGACTCTAGCTGAGGTGCTCATGGTTTTTACAGGTAATAAAATTATCAATTAATGAAACAAGCCTCATTACAAACACACATTCTACACACACACAAAGGTGAGTTACTAAATACTGTTGAAAATTCCACTTTGCATGGATTCTGCTTTAGAATATTTTTGTCAGAATATTTTTTATGTCATCCATCCATATTGTAATCGGAGCAAAAAAATTCTGAGGAGAAACCATCCAAGATGACTCCAGCAGCAACATGAATGCACTTAGATATTTTAAAATTGAAAAATACACATTCTTGGTAGTGTAGAGCACAAATAGTATTTTATTTGTCTGGTTATGCACAGATAGTGTAATGGACTGTACAGGTGACTGAAAGCTACTGGTGCTTATTCCTTGGAACAGCAATTCAAGTACAAAATAAATTTGTTGAACAGATTATAGGGGAGGCAAGGGGTGGAGGGGGCGGGGGAGAAGAAAGAGGAGCAGATGACGAAACTAAGAGCACTCAAAAGTAATAAAATTCCCTGGTAAAGCCCTGGTTAACATTTTTAAGCATACAAGAATAACAAAGAAAATACAGTCAAGAAATAAAAGCAGGAGAGAAAGGGGACTTAGAAGTTTGGAATATATGGTGAAAATTAGGGATGGTCCATAATCAGAATGCTTGATCCAAATACCTCTAAATTTTGTAGAATACTTGATAGCTTGAACAGGATTTGAGTTCTATGAACTTGGTTTTTTACACCGGACTTGCAGCCATATTCCACTTCCAAACTCTGGGATAGTCTGAGAGTGTCTTTGGATTCCTGTCCTGAATCTTCCACCCATGTCAGCTGGAAATCTTACATTAACACAATTGTTGAAAAACAGTGTGGAAAGCCAAGATACTATTTTCAGCAGTTCAACCTCCAGAGCTGTTCTAGGCCACCACCTTCGTCTGCTGGAAATAGCGTGTGAGGTTTGACCTGGGCAGCTTGCACGCCTTTCAGCAGCACACAGGCGGAGGTTTTATTGTAAGCTTTGCTTTCCAGCACTTCAGTCCCTCCTACACAGTTCAGTAACCAGTTAATTTATATATTCTGCCTGAAGCACTCCCTCTGGCTTCATAATACAATCTCTCAAATGAAGAAAACGTACATAAAAGCGGATACAGCCATTCCCAGGCCACTTATCCAGCTCTAGGCTGCCTGCTGGCATAAAGGCACTCGTAGCCAACTCAGTGTCCCAGGGCAGTCTGTGACACTGAATGAATGTCAGCCCCTTGCTGTGCTCTCCAAGCAGCCACCTTCCCACCACACAGAACTTTGCTACATCAGTGTTTCCACTATATTCCCTATATGGCATCCTGTTCTATCCAGGTCACTCAGGAAGATTTTACTTTGGAATTGGCTTGCTTTCAAACAGGCTTTATACTTACAGGAGACTAAAGTGGTAGGGGTGTGGGGGGAAGAGGTGTTGAAAAAAGTAACTTATGAGTGCTAGAGATAATGAAGTCTCATTTCCTATACATTTCTTTCTTGTAGGAAGTTCATATAGCTGCTTAGGAAGATGTAAACTCCAATTCCTTCTTTCAATTGCAATTTTAGCAGTTCTGATGGTTTCTGTACCCTGTGAATTTTCTGATGTATACTATCAGAAAGCTCATACCGGTGTCCTTTCTCATGTGGGGTATTAACAGGTAAGGCAATCCACCTACGTCCTGAGGACCTCGCTGCCACTGTCCAAGCTCGCTTGGCCTCGGCAGATGAACCTTAGGATTAGAGGGTGGGCTCAGTTCTGCACGCACTGTGTCCCACCTAAAATAAATCCAATGTGCAGGCTGGAAGGCGTACAAAGACCTTCCTCAGATCTTCGTTCGCGAAGTCTGGCCATTATCTATTATTAACAGGGTCTTTGCTTTTTCTGCTACCTTAACTCCTCTATCAAACTTATCTGAAGTAAGCCAGTGGATCCAAAAGTTATTGGGGGGAAATACACTAGGATATGTGTTCATGGACAAGGCAATCAAAATAAAAGAGGTGAAGATCAATATTCTTCCTGCACACCACCACCCCACACGCCCTCACAAAATCCCTACACAAACAAACCACGCAAGAGGAATTGAAAGGGCCTTTGGGCATAATTAGGTTTAGGAACTTTCTAATGTGCTCCATATGTAGCACCCCTACAGAAAGCTGAATGACAGGGACTGCCATTTAAGTTGACAACCTGGCATGTTTGCTAAGAGGATAGTAGCTTTTTCTTAGCTCATAGCTCTTACATACTAACAGTTAACTCCCTAATATCATGTAGCTATTTGCTCATACATTGGAAAAACAATACTATACTAATACAGTGAGTTTTCCAATAAATTATGTGTAGTACGGCCACAGGTTCGTGCCTCTGCATGTAGGAGTGGAAAACAGATTTCCTGTGTTTCTAGAATTTTTATGATCTCAAAAAGTTGTACTGAAAAACTGAAGTATTAAACTTTTCCCACAAGAAAAGAGCCTTTGGATCCTAACTGGAACTATCTAAACATTATCAATTTTTTTAATCAAATACTCAAATTTGACATTATTTTTTCTTTTAAAATATGAATTCTCTGAAGTTGTCAAATGCATAATTGCTTCAAATTTACAAAACTGTTTTTAAAATGTAAAGGTGAGTGTTTTGACAAAAAAAAATAAAATGCTTTTTTTTTTTCAGTGCAATTTCACTACTCTTATACATAAACTGGGGTCATAGTATATTTCCAGTTGCAGGGAACTACCCTTTTGGATGAATTCAAAGGCAAATCCTGTGAAGTTTTGGAGTTTCCATCATGTTTCGATCAACTAAAAACTTCCACAGACTTACTATTTTATATTTTAATGTTGCACAATTTTTAAAGCAGCAGTCATTTTTTTATATATATTTTTAATAAAACACATTTTAAATGTGACATCCTTTTCCTCATGCTGAAGGGATGGGAAAAGAAAAAAGTATTTTTATTTCTCAGGAAAATGGCCAAATTCATTTTTGGTCATTTCAGTTTCAGCAAGAGCCCCATCAGAGACTTACAGGAGTTCTTCTACAGTGTTTTCCTGGAAGCACACAATAGACTCACTACCCTGTGCCTCCCTAGTGATCCTTAGTGAGACTAATCTAGGAGTGGAAACGTCAGGCAGCATTTCCCACAGAAACTGGCTGACAGGTGAAGACAGGCTGACACTTTCAGCACAGGAGCACAATATGAGAGGGAAAACAAGCTGATAACTTGCAGCCTATGATGTTCATACTAACCATAAGGGACCTGGAAATTTTGATAACTTTGGCTTTTAAGAAAAAAGATAAAAAATCAGCATGAAGACTATAGGTTACTTTATTCCACTAACCAATAATTCCGTTCATAGTAAATCAACAAAAGAAGTAAGACTCCAAAACACAAGTTATTTTTTTTTAACTGTGGAACAGAAGGGGCCTTGGAAGACTAATCTGTATCAGGGCAAAGGTAAACACGGGGTGGGGGTTTTGACACATAATTTTTTTCATTTTTTCACATTTTGGAAAATCAATTTGCAACTTTTGGTTGCCTTTTTTTATTATTATTTTTACTTATTACCTTCTGACAAATTCCTTTTCAGAAAAATATGTTTTATGAAAACACTCTGGCAGGAATGCCAGAATATGTTTTTGGATCTCTAAGGAAATTTTGTCTCATGATTCATCCTGCACAATCTGATTCCAAATTATTGCTTTTTATGTTCAAATATTTTCTTATGTAAGCAGGAATTCATATACTCATGGCATGGGAAAAATGTGATAAATCATATTCTAATGCACACATACAACTTGTCATGTTTAACTCCCAAGGATTTTTAAATAGCCAAAGAACAACACAAATAAAATGAAATGCAAATAAAGGAAAATCTAAAAGTAGAAAGAAAAATACTGTTCCCCACATATATTCCTGAAATGTTTGTTATGTAATACTTAGATTTGGATTTTCATAGTTTTATTAACAGAAATGACCAACACTCAATTTCAAATCCCTACAGGGAATTCACCAATCCTCAAAATCTTTCTCTAATAAGTAAGCAAATTATGAAGATGAACAAAAAACCAAACCAAAACAAAAACCCACAGCAAACTACTTTCCTATGGCTGAACTTGAAATCAGCAACAATCTGTTCTGAAACCCAAGGATTCTGAGAGTCATCTCCAGCGTTGAAGCCATTGAGTTTTTTAACTGTGCATGAGAAAGGAGGTGGATTAACCTTAAACTGCGCAGAACCAAGCCTCCATCTCTAAACAAAAAGGATCTCACAGCAGACACAAACTGCATGGGCATGTCTAAGCCCCTTACTGACCAATGTGAAGGTACTGCCATCACAACCAGCACAAGGAGGAATTTGCTCCCCACCCCTCCCGGGCTTTCTCTTCTGTAGTAGAAACAGGTTTCTGCAGGAATTCATCCAGCTACCCTCTCTTCTTCACTTGTCCTTCTAAAATTCCCTGAAATTTCCCAAAACATTTAGTAAAACTAGAGTATGTTTAACTCAAAATAAAGAGCTATTTAGTTTGGATTTCATCCTACCTGAAGGCTTGCTTCTGCCACAAGGCCTACCAAACTTTGCCAGACACTAATGTGCAGCCAAGAAGATAGATTCCTTGGGTGATAGCTATTCTTCAGTAAATGAGCTCATCCTCCCATTACCCAATTCTACCAATTTGCTTCATCCACATGTTGTTTCTTGTCATTCCTCTAGGTTTTAATCTTCTGGAGGCGCAGGAAGCTCTTTTCAATATCTTGGTATTATCCCTACAAGAATCCTAGCTCCAGAAAGGAGATCACGGGTGCTCCTGCAACACAAACCTTTACTTTTTCCCAACAGTTTACTGTCTTATTATACTACAATACATTGACTGATGCCACTATAAAAACTGCGGCCCATGGGAAGGGCTCATGTTGGAGACGTTCATGGAGGACTGTCTCTTGTGAGAGGGATAACCTGCTGGAGCAGGGAAGTGAGCAAGGAGGAAAGAGTGACAGAGGAAACATGTGAAGACACAAGAACTGAGTGCAACCCCAAATCCCCATCCCCTGTACTGCTGGTAGGGAGGAGGTAATGAAATTGGGAGTGAAGCTGATCCCAGAAAGAAAGGGGGAATGGGTGGAAGTGATTTTAAGAGAGATTTCTAATTACCCTACTCTGATTTTAGTCAGCAATAAATTTAACAAATTTCACTAATTTCCCCAGTTGGATCTGTTTTGCCCTGTTCTTATCTTGACCCATGATAAGATCCATGACTTTCATAATATTTTCTCTCCCCTGACCAGCTGAAGAGGGGAGTGATAGAGAGATTTTGATGAGCACCTGGCATCCCTCCAAGGTCAACCCACCACACTCATTGAAGCAAATCTGGCTCAATACAGATGAACACTCCTTTTCAAAAAAGAGTCTATGAAGTTTAGTATGTCTTGATTTTGGCACCATAAGGTCACTAAATATTTTGATGTGCAGTCTCATTAAACTTCTGTTTCCTGTTGTTTGGATGTTCTTCTATATATGTCCAGTTTGGGCAAAACATTGTTTTTCCACGCTTCTTTCCCCTGTACATCTTTCATAAAGGCAAAACCAAAAATATATTCAGAAGCTCCCAGAAAACAAAATTCTCTGTAATACCAAAATGCCTCCTAAAAGTCCAATAAGTAAACTGACAAACATGCGGGTTTTTTCTCATCAGAAATATAAATTTTCCCCCCCAAATTTTGCAAGGTTATTGGAGATAGAAGGAAGTAGAGAAGGGTTACATCTCATTTTAATTACCTGACTTATTTTGCTGAATTAAGATCTATGATACTTCACAAAGCTTTGGATATGAAACACCACTTCTCTATGCATTTATACATTCAAATTTCAAATGCTAGCAAATTTTATTCCTCCATTGATGCAATTTGCAGTCATCAAAGTTTATTTGACAAGCTTTTATAATCCAAATACCAATATATATTTAAGTAATCTCAATATTCCTGCAACAACATGAGATATTAAAATGAAGACAAAGACACTATAGTCGATCAACCTCTTCTCACAGTAATTTCAAGGCAAAATTCCCTGAATACCAAGTGTTTAAAAGGATATTTTAAGAGTAAGAAAAAGAAATTAAAAAAAGGCTACCTGATGGAGTCAAAAAAGGAATAGTCACTTTGGTTATGTTTAATCATGGGAGAGACTGGTCTCTTCTACTCAGCATAAGAAAAGCAAAACATTACCAGAACAATAAACTCCCATTATCAAGAGTTCTGGGCTTCTGTTTTAAATAAAAATATGTTTTGTTTTGGTTTTTTTTCAATGTTGGCGTGGGGGGGGATGTGCTATTTTTTGTGGGGTTTTTTTGTTTGGTTTGGCTTTTGTCTTCACATAATCTACAGAACATAAGAGCCCATTGGTAACTCCTCTGAATCAGAATTTTAGCTGGGTTTGCATCCTTTCTCACATTTCCTTTGAAAATCAGAAACTATGAAAATAGAATCATTTTATGCTTCTGGAATACGAGACAGAATTTTCCTGCAAATTTCCTGAACATTACAATCAATTGTGTTAGTGGAAAAGTATTACTTTTCCATGCCTAACTCGGAGCACTGTAACCTCTCTCCACACGCCCTGGGGCCTAAGATACCTGTTCCAAATTCAGCCCAAGTTTTCACCTCCAAAGTCATGTCACGACACATCTGTCATCATGTCATTATTTATATGAATGAGAGAAGTGAACACAGGCAAGAAATACATACATGACTACCACTTCAATCCCTAGGAATGAAATCACTTTCTGTCATGTCTGGTTTTAGTGAAGTTTGTTTCCAATCAAAGGCAAGAAGCATTATCAAGGAAATAACTTGTTCTAGCATCACATTACTGGTCATTTCAAGACAAATCCCGGTTGCTTCAGAAACTAACATAATCCAACAATAAAGAGTCCCAAGGTTCTTTTCATTCACTTAGTGGGAGATTCTCTCATTTGGGAGCAAAGACAGGGATCTTTCAGAGAGGTACTTTCTTCTAAAATTGTCCTCTTGAATTCAGGCAGTTTAAGGAAACAATGACTGCTGACAAGTTCCTTATTACCAGCAATTAATGACCAGTTTGTTAATTAGTGTCCTGAGGCAAAGTTAATGTAGCATTTCCAACAGAACCCGAAACAAAAACATAGAATATTTTTGGATATGGGCTAACAGCTCTGTTTTATTTTTCTTAACAAGGACAGATTTTCTTGTCCAAACCAGTGGACTGCAAAGTGCACATACTGGGAAAAAGGAATCATTAAGCTTCATTAAAAGGAAAAATAATAATAAACTGGTTGTAGTTTTTTTCCTGACCCAGAACATGGCAAGTTCCCAGTACATTTAGGAAAGAATAAAAATTCAAAAAGAAGGGGAACAAAAAAAAGAGGATATGAAAGTGTTTTCTCTGCCTTTTCAATGAAAATTCCAATCAATCCTGGAGGCTTTCCTCCTAGAGTCTTTCCTTACCCCAATCATTCAAAAAAAAAAAATATCATAATTGGACCAGATGGCACACTGTGCTATCTTTCAACCTTACCCATTTTGTGACTCTGTGATCTATCAACTACTGAAAATGCCTTCAGTGATCTAACAACATTTTTTCTTTTTTTTTTTTTCAAAAGTCCCAAAACAAAACTACCCACAAAGCTCGTGAAGTTTCAACTCAGAACATGATCCTAAAAATTGCTGTTTCCAGTGAGGATATCTCTGCTTAATATAAAATTATGAACTTTACGAAGGCAAATTCAGAAACTGGCATGTACCCTGCCCTGTGTCTCTCCCATGCCCTGGGCCTCTCAGCGCTGTGATGAAATCTTCGCCTTTTCCTCATCTAACTAACAGAGAGAGATGGGACACCTCCTCTCTTATGAATAAGGGTGCCCCTGGAGCAGTGCCTAAATTTTTCAGGATTTCCTACAGGTTTCCCAACAGGGTGGTGCTCAGAGACCTCCAGAGCAGGAAGAGAAACAATTCTCAAACTGATTTTAAAACGTACTTCCAGTTATAGAGACAGCAAAAAAATCCTTCAGCAGCCAGATCCTCATGGCAGAGGATCACAAAACTTTCTAGGAGTGACCTTGATTGTCACTGTTTCGACATTCTCAAGAGTGTTCCTTATGTGCTGGTTAAATCAGGCAAAACTGCTGCTGGCCTCTGCTGTACATAAGAGACACCTTAAAGGCCAAGGATTTTTCCTCAACTTTCCATAAGGCTAACAGCCAAAAATGAGAACCGACCCATCTGGCTCCTCTATGAGCCATGCAGACAGTGGTGCTGAGGCAGACATGTCTGTGAGAATGACTCTGAACAGCTCACAGTCAGGTTTCTCCAGCAGAGAGGCTGAATTTCGTGCTGCAACAGCTCATTTCATGATTCTCCAGGAAGAAGTGGGCTACAACTAGCAGCTATAGTCACTACAGGCATTGTTGAGAACATATTCCCTATCACTGAGTGGTAAGAGCTTACAAAAAAAGTCAGAATACAATAAATATGAAATTTTATTTATTACTAAGGCACAGTCAGGCTGGTTTAGTTTCAGACTTTGCATCAGCCAAACACAACTTTCAGACACGAAACATTTAAAAATGTCTGCATTTAATTACAATGGTAAAACTTCTTAAAATAATTCTTTAAACATGTTAAACCACATGAGATGCAGTCAAAGTTGCACCACATTTAAAGAAATTACACAAGTTTTTAATTGTATAAACTATATTAAACTTTAATACCAGCCACGATGTAGTTACAGCAAAACAAACGTAAAGCACACACAAAAAGGCTGGTTGGTGATTGAGTGGGTACTTTCCCCACAGAGGGAATCATGAATTATGCAGTCAGAACACTTCAGAGAGTAATCAGGGTTTCACTTGTTTGGTTAATGTATTCATTACTGGCGAGGGTTGTGCTGTATATAAAAGGAGAATAATTAAGAGCCATCTTTTACATGCTTTTCTCCTCAGCCCATCTCCTAATGAATTGTAAATCATTTAAGTTATGAATTACTTAATGATTAACTTAGGATAGCTTATATATTTTTAATTATGTATTTATAGTTTATAACACAATAAGAAATTAGGATTTTTAGGATTTCTCTGTTACCCTTTCCTTTGGGATAGTTATATGAGTATCTTTGTGAAGAAAACATTGTCGTCCAATAATATGTCAAGATTTGGCATTGCCGACATTGTTTTGACACAGTGATTTAGCATAAACTGCTGAGTCCATTTATGTAACATCAACAACATTTATAAAAGCAAAGGGGGATAACCCAAGAGCTCTCATGTGATTTATGTACAATTTACTGCCCAAAAGTGCAACTCTAAGAAATCTGGAGCTTCATCATCTTCCCATTCATTTTTAAATAGGAGGTTGTGTTGACTTCAGCCAGTTATGGTTTACATCCATAGTCAGAATGGGGTTAACACATTATGTGTGAACTGATAAAAATGAGGTAAGACAAGCCTGTTGCTCATATCTGATGTGCAATTTGAGGTCTCAACCACAAGCTGAAACTAGAAAGGACATCTTAAGAGGTAATCAAGTCTTACATTGTTTCTGGCTCTAGGTTATATCAGGATTTTGTCAGGTGGCCTAAATAAAGAGATTAACACAAACAAACACAGAAATGTTCTGCAGAGACACTATAACAAATGTTCTCCAAAGGGCATTTGATAACACTCTGATTATTAGACATGCTAGTGAATACTAGTTGAAAAACTTTAGGTATGTTCATCTCAATAAAAGCATCCAAAAACTCTTTACAAGAGAATATGGTAGGAAATGGCAGAGTAGTTTTTCCAAACTGTACACCCCCATAAAGTAAATGACCTTCTGCTCCTCTCCTATCACCACCTGAGGAGTGGGTATTTGGCTAATTGATGTATCTTTGTAGTCCTGACATCTCAAGTATGTTTGAAACCAGAGCATAAACCCAAGTCTAATTTTTGCCACTGGGTTTAATCATTTTGGAAGGCTGAACTGACACGGTTTGAACTCTGAAAAAGCAGTGAGGACTTTGACACTGAATGCTCCCAAAACATAGGATGAATAGTGTTCTTCAGGGGTTGGTACTAGGACCAGTGCTTGTTAATAGCTCTCAGCAACTAAAATGCACCTTCAGCAAGTTTGCTGACCTCACCAAGCTGTGTGGCACAGTAGACAAACTAGAGAGAACTGGTGCCACACAGAGGGGCCTGGTCAAGAGGTGGGCCTGTCCAACCCTCATGGAGTTCAACAAGGCCTAGTGCAAGGTCAGGCACATGGCTTGAGGTAATCCCACATGGAAATACAGGTTGGATGGAGAAAGGATTGGGAGTAACCCTGAGGAGAAGGACTTGGGTGTGTTAGTTCACAAAAAGTTGGATGTGGGCCAGCAGTGTGTGCTTGCAGCCCAGAAAAAACAGCTGTGTCCTGCGCTGCTTTAAAAGAAGCACAGCCAGCAGGTCAAGGGAGGTGATTCTCCCTCCTCTACTCTGCCCTTGTGAGATCTCACCTGGAATACGTCCTCCAGGTGCAGGGCCCCCAACATAAGAAGGACCTGAGACTGTTGGAGTATGTCCAGAGGAGGCCACAAAGATGCTAAAAGGGCTGGAACACCTTTCCTGTGAAGACAAGCCAAGAAAACTGGGGTTGTTCATCCTGGACAAGAGAAGGCTCCCCTTACAGCAGCCTTCCCATATCTAAAGGGGGCTTACAAAAAAGCTGGAGAGGGAGTTTCTACAAGTGCGTGTAGTGCTAGAACAACGGGGAATGGCTTTAAACTGAAAGCGTCTCGTTCTTCATCATGACATTCTTCATGTTGTCATCAGACACTCTTTACCATAAGGGCAGTGAGACACTGAAACAGGTTGCCCAGAGAAACTGTGGATACCTAATCACTGGAAATGTTTGAGGCAGGATTCGGCCTCAGGTTACCTGGTCTAATGGAAGGTATCCCTGACCATTGCAGGGGGTTTGTAACTAGAAATTCTCTAAGGTCTCCTCCAATCCAAACCATTCTATGATAGAAGTTCATGATATTTTTGTTCAAGTATCTATTCGAGCTGTGTCAGTTAGATGCTCCAGCATTACAATAAAGAAAAATGGCACAAAGCCACACAGAACAGAAGTGGCAGAAAAAGGACAAAAATGGTTTAAGTATAGAAGAGAATTTGACTAAACAGCACCACAGGACTGGTTTTGTTGAAAATAACTTTGCTGGAGAATAGAACAGCAATTGGAGGACAAGACAGACCTAATGCGAAAGAGTATCCACAGCAGTCTGGGATTTTAGGAGAGTTGCATCAGGAATGAAGGATGACACACAGTCTGTCTTCCTTCTTATTCAAAGTTGATACATTTTCTAGTTGTACACAGCACCTCTAAACTACCATAGTTTTAATATTGTTTGCTAAAACAAGCATAGTTGCAGTTTACCTTTTGGAGGTGAGGGAATGAACTGCCTTTTCAGTTTATGTGGGGTGTGAGAAATTCAGTGCAATCATGCAGGCCTGTACACAGGAAAGTCATCCGTGTGAGATGTGTACTACTCCATGTGAAAAAGTTGTCTGTTATGATTGGGATAATTTTTCCTATTATTATTACTATTTTTGGTATGTCTGGATAATGCTTCTACTCCTGTCTTCATATGGTTCAAGAGATTAGAAGGAAAACTCTAGTCAGCTAAAAGGATATGTTGAAAATATATCACTGTCTACAGTCTAACCTGCCTCCACCTGTCCACCCACACAGTTACCTGTATCAGGAAAGAGGTGACTAATATTTGCTCACTTTTGGGAATTTATTTAACATTACTGAATGATTCATAGAAAGAGAGATGAGGAATAATAACAACTTTTAAGGACAAATGCAAAACAAAGACATCCATTCAATAGATTGGTATGGAATATAACTGGGCTGTAAGCCATTGTCTTCTCTCTTCTCACCTGTAAAGCAATTTTTCACTCCCAGAGTTATTTATGCAGCCCCTGCAGAACAATCTTTAAAAACTTCATCAGGTTAAGAAAAGCATAAAATCTCTTCTCCATTCCTGACTGATCACATGATCACACAATAAAAACAATAATAAAACCTTCTTTCCCTGTCACACTGTAATAGTAAATCATGTGCACAATCGGGATAAAGCCATGTCAACCCAGAGATCTCTTGGCTTCACCTTTTTCTCCTGAGTGGGGAAAAAGAAAATAGAAACCTAGCATTGATCCTTAAAACTATTTCAGTGGAAATACTCAATTTCAAAGAACATCCTTCATGCTCTTCCTCTGGGACGGATTAGGACCACAGGATGGTGGTTGTGGTATTATACTCCTAAATGCTACAACAGTCACAAAAGGAGAAATTGATGTTTGATGAGTTATCAAAGCACTAAGATAATTGTAATGAACAACAAGTGAGCTGGATAACATATTTTGTGTTTATTTTGTGGAACACTAAACCTAAAGCCCACACCCTTTTATAGTGCCCCCAGTTCCACCTAAATCCACTTGTCACCAAGATTCTGATGCTTTTTCTATCAGACCAGCTCCACAAAATGTCACACTACTCAAAAACTTAAGCACAATGGATCAGCTTCTTGCAACATGCTGTTCCATGTAAGTAGAAACAACAGAATACAAAATGGTGGTGACTTTTTAAAATCATGTTTTATTTATTTACTTAAAATATTTTTGTAGGCTTGAATTCAGGACAGGATCCCCTCCCTGGAGAGACACTTGTGTTAGTATTTGCCTACAGGTAGGCATGTACTTTGGCATTTCCCTGAAATAAAATGAAGTTAAGCTTGAGATGCTATGTTGAATACTTCGCTTGCAAGAAGATAATAATAATAAATGAAGTTTTTAAAACAGGTCCTACTATTTTGTAGTGCAGTTTTCAAATCTGTCAGACCAAAATCTACTCTGAGGCTCTTTAAAAGGGGCCTTGTGTAATGGCATAAAAAGAACATACAGAGTCCACTAACATCCACACTCAAGTCTCTAGATGTCTTAGCTTGCCAGTCCCCCCCAAAACAAACAAAAAACCCCATCAAAAAAAACCCAAACAAAAATAAAAAATCCCAAACCAAAAAGCCCACAACAAACAAACACCAAAACCCCAAACCTGTCACCCCTCAAGATCTAAGAACTCTAAACTTAGATTTAGAAGCATAAATTTCGGCATTGAAGTTTGAAAAGGTGTCTCTCCACTTTCAAAGAACAGAAACCTGACATCATACTCTAAATCATTTCCTCTTAAATAATGACATAAACTAATGCTGACTCTCTGCAGACATTAAATTAGGCGATCAACAGACAGGCTTTTCATCAAGCAGTGCTTTGCATAACTGGAAAATACTACTTTTTTATTAAACAGTCTATAAAATAATCATCCATTTCACTTCTGTTCCTCTCTTTTTTTTTTCATAAACATTCAATAACTGAAAAAAAGGATAATAAAAAGCAATCTACAGAGTTGCTCTTATCTTTCACTATAAAAATTCCTTCCACAATTTGTTATACACATATGCACACAGATGTTTCATCAAATTAGCTTGTGGGTATGCTCAGATGTGTTTAATGTCTGGCAAATTGGAATGTCTGTTTATAAAAAACATCAAATAGAGAACACAGCAACTTGTGGAGTCCAGTTCCTTTAGGAATGTAAAACTGTGTATCAGGAAATTGCATTCTTTATATCTGTCTTCGGAAATACAGTGCATCCTCCTGTTTCATTCGACCTCAGAAGGACCCATGTAGCCATAGTTTATAATTTCTTTGAATTAAACATTTTAGTTTATTCAAACTGGCTTTGGCTCAAGTATCTCAGTTGGTTAGAGGACAGTGCTAATAATGCTAAGGTTGTGGGTTTGATCCCCATAGGGCCACTCACTTATGTGTTGGACTTGATGAACTTTGTGGGTCCCTTCTAACTCAGAATGTTCTGTGATATTATGATTCTGTGATTTTGGCTTTAAGAATAATTATGCTGCTCTTCTCATTTCTTGTGAGGTCTCAAATGTAGAATTGAGACAGGTTTTCAGCATCATGCCATAGGATCAGTCAAGGTAAATTTGTGAGACCAGAAAAATGGCTAGTGTGAGAAAGAGCTGAAGGAACTGGTCATTTTTAGTCTGGAGGAGACAGGGAAGTAAAGACATAATGACAAGAAAGAAGCAGTTACAGAAGTGATGGTGATCAGTGTTTTCCATATGCACTCGGAGTAACTTGGGAGAATTGGGCTTAATTTGCAAAAAAAGTTTTCTCTAAATATCTGTTTGTAATGGTTATGAAGCACTGGAAAAAATACCTAGAGGGCATGTAAAATATTCTTTATTGGGAGTTTTTATGACCTGATCCAGGTATGTTGATTCCAAGCAAGAGACAGTCTATATTTTTTTTTTATTTTTGACACATCCTGCTCCAGACTATGCTTCATGAGCACTGCAGGGATTACCTCAGATCTGGTTACTGCATTTCCAATACCAAGGGGAGAAGGGCAAGAACTACTGAAATTTCAAGAAGCAATTCTTTGTTACACAGACCCTACTGCTCAAGTGAGCTTCTCTTTGGAGAGAGAAAAAGCGACCAAGACCAGGCTAGGAAAGGCCTGATCATGCAAATCTGCTAGCCAAAAAAAGTAAAGTAAAAGTAAAGGGAGCAGTAGTCAAGGCTACTTTCCCAAAAGCAACATCTCCCAAGTTCTTGAGAAGAAAATCACCAGGGAAACAGCAGTTGCATGGAGAGCCCCAAACTCCTGGGATCATGGGCCAATATGTGGATTACAAGCATTATTTGATCAATCATTAGCTGTCATATGGATTAAAATTATCTGAAGGATTGTAATTCACCCCAAAGGGAAGGAAAGGTTACATATCTCCATCTCTTAGCAATATCATGCTAAGGCTGAAATCTTGAATTTATATCTATGGCAATCTTAATTCCACCTACAAGCAGCAGTGGCTTAACATTCACAAGCATCACAAGATAATGTAGTCACTCTGGACTTGAAAAACAAAATGCAACACTTGTGTAACAAATAATAAGTAGGTACAATTAAATACTCAGGCATTATTTAGGTGGAGGAACAAGATGAAGTTGTAAAAGATAAGCTGCAGTACCAAAACACTTCCATGTCCCTGTTAGGTGGGTGTCCTCTCTCGGAAGGTGGCTTGTTTAAGAGAAATGTGCAGTTCTCTGGAGGACATAAAACTCCAACAGTATACTAAGTTGTGCTGACTTTGCCAGAGAGAGGAAGTCGTTCTTGACTTCAGCTAGTCATCAGGTCATGCACTTGGACATGCAGATTGATCATACTCTTAATTTTTTTCTTGACAAATTCAGATTCTGTTCTTGTCAGTATTCTCTAAATCAAACAGTCAGAGTTCCTTTTATGTATTTATCTTAATAATAACAAAGTATGGGCTACTTCCTCACCCATTTACAAGTGCACTTTCTCTTCAGTGACTATTTAATATCCCTGTGGAAAATATCACCATGACCACATATAGAAAGCAGAAGCTATTAGTTTTGTGTTGGGAAAGTTGTTTTTCAAAAAAATTCAAAGTATGGAAATAAGGAAAACAGTGTGTATAAAGGCATGAACTACCTTTTTTTTAAGGCTCCACAGACCATCAGACCCCAATGAATCAGGTTTTCCCCTTCTTAAACAAATTTACCATATAACTTCTGATACAGTGAATAGTACTTATCACCAGAAAAGCCAGTACGAAGTTATTTGGCAAGGAGTCACATGAAATGTGATAAAGAATTTGGCCCTGAAATCACTGCCTCACTAATTTGCAGAACTTGCTGCCTAAGCAGACTAAATACATGTGCAGTAAATGAAGCATTATTTTTATTTGAATGAGTTCTCTTTGTGACATTATGAGAAGATAAATGAAATATAGGACCACATAGTTACGTTTCCTCTTTTGTTATTCTGATGTCAGTTTGTGACTTGGAAAAATAGGCATAAGAACTGAAGTAGATACCACCCACCATTTGATAAAAGTAGATGTTCCAATTCCTGATCACAATTGTAATATGGAAAATAAAAAAAAAAGCAGAACAGAAATAACTATTACTTTCACAGCACCTTTTTTGAAGCTGTCAAAGCTATTAGCAAGCACTTATTAGTCTTATAACAGCCCTATGAGACACTTCAGATAAAATATTGTTTTATGGAAAGAATTTTACACTACCACAACTAGTCCAATGTGTGAATTTCCATATAATACATAAAATTATTTTTGTTTTTTTCCGCGCCCCCACTCTTTTGGGGGTGATTTTTATTTATTTTACATGATCAATTATACGGAGTTCATGTACTCCTATTCTGACTTCTTACAGGTAACTCCAAACTGAACAAAAGTTTACGGGTATGAATCAAAGAATATGGACTATTTTGAAATAAATACAGCATGAAGTAAAAACCCTACTAATCCTAGTGGAATGCAGTAGGTGATAAATGGAGAAAGATTCCTGGAGAATTAGAACCTCTTGCTTCTTTTGTGGGGAAAAGGAGGGGAGAAGGAGGTCATTTGAAGTGATAGGAATGCCATCAGAGAACCTGATGACTTGGGGGGTAAAAAGAAAACTGGGTCGTGTCAGAAGACCCATCTCATTCAACTCAAACACATCAGTGTAGGCCCTCCCAGAGACAATTAATGCCTGCTTTATACAACTAGTGAAAGAATTCCATGTATTCTTAAAATAATCCAAGAAAAAGCTGTAGAGACAGTTCCTTATCACATATTAGACAAATTTCCTCAATTCTTGACATAAGATGATGTTTAGATTTATATAAGTCAACAGCAATGTTAACAGAGGCCCGTTTTACACACTAGATACATTTGTAATACATCTAGAGACCCAAGCGTATTAATTGTCAGGTATAATCACATTTTCCAGCCCAAATAAAGCACACAGAGTTTATTACTGCAAAAGCAAAGGCCAGTAGAGAGCAATATATAATCTTATATTTTTTCTTATTTTTTTCCAATTAATTTTGATGGAATAGAAAAATGTTAATTGTTTACATTATGTTTCTTATACCAACATTCAGTAGCACTTTACCACATGACAGATATCCATTCTACAGACCCCATATAGGCAAGTTTTAATCCACAGCTGATGTGCTGTTCACAACCCCTCAAGTACTTAACGCACTGTCAGTTTCTAGCTACATCACCTTTATTAGCCTGCACTTCTCTGAGAATTCCTATCAGAGATTTAATTTCCAGATGAAGAACCGGGATTTACAGACAAGAAGGCAAAAGAATCACCTCCAAGGTTAGACCAAAGATCAGGTGGGTCCTATCTGACCTCCTGGGGTGTCAGTGTCTGATGGTTCCAGAAACATGCTGCCATTGCTTAGCCACGAGGGTGCCATGATGGATAGAGTTGTGTGACTGACTGTGATACCACAAAGTCATCCATCCTTGTAAATCAGAATTTCTTATGACAACCTTCATGGAATTTACAGGCTTAAAACCAGCTTTTGTCTGTGACTTCCCCAGTGGGAGGTCCCACTGAACACTGCAGGGCAGCCACCACCTGCACCAGACGGGGTTCTTGCTGCCCTATTGTCACTATGGCAGAAAAAACAGAGCATCTCATACCCTCTTATCTCCATTTTATCTTTCCTCACACATTAGGCAGCAGTCACAGCTACAGCATTGTCTGTATATACAGTATTGGGAGCCCTCCATTTCAAATGCTGACTTGGATGGGTGCCACACACCCCCTGGAAGCATCTGCATTTGAATTTAAAGGGGTGGGTGAGTGACAGCAAAGCTAGATTCTTCTACTGACAAGGCTTTGGCAGATCATTGGTTGTCATCAAACCTATTGCGTTTCTAGCTCACTGCCAAAAATTCCACCTACATGCCTGATGGCAATTAGTCCTTTGTAGGTGCTAATGAATAAAAGCAGCACGCACACTTTACAGACTTAAAAAGAAGATCCCAATCCATATATTAATTCCATATATAAACTCACATGCACACACAGTCCCCCCCTTCCCCTATCCACATGCCACTGTGCACCCACACCCAAACTCGTGCTTAGAAAAAAAAGCAAGGAGCAGTAAGATGATCATCCAACTGTGTGCAAGTAGGGTTTTTTTCATGAATCATTAGCTATTTTCCCATAAGTCATCTACTGAAAAAAAAAAGTATTGCTTTATGAATGCAGAAGGCATCCTACATTTGGTATAATGAAGTACATTCATGGCATGCTTGAACCTTTCAAAGGTCCAGACATTTCACACAGTCCGTCTAATTTTTCTGTGGTGTCATCTGGGATATGACAGAATGACATAATCACCCTTCAGGAAAATATACCGACAACTTCCATAGAAGGAAAAATGAATAAAATAGGGGTACTATGAGACTTCAGCACCACAGTACTTTTAAATCAACAAACTAAGCATTGCTTTCATGTTTGTGTAATTCTGGGTTTTCTGGTTTATGTCAATTTTAGAAGAGAAGGTATCAAAACAGTATGAGGAAATACACTCTATATAAAGCTGGTTAAAGGGTCATTATTAACATTTCCCATCAGCAAAAATTCATTTTTTTCTCAAAAGCAAACCATTTTACAGAACTGCATCACCATTAAAATCAAAAAATTTATAGGGAAACATTGCATTTTGACTTACATACTAACGATACCTACATAGACAGAATTAGTTTTGAGAGTCAAAACAGATTTAATTGAATAGTACAAAAAACATTTAAAGCATCCTGAAAATGACTGCATACTTTTTACTCAAATTATTCATTTTGCATGAAATGTTAGCTCTCAATTCAAGTTCAGACCATTTTTTTAAATAAGGGAATTTCCCAACCACTTTGTAGAGTACTCATGAATTAATCAGAAGTAAAATGTTCAGTATCTTACCATGACATTTCCAGACCAGACTTCACAGCCGTCAAAAGGCTTCAGAAGGTCAGTTTTAAGTCGGCACATCAGTACTTCAGCCTTACTAGACTGCGGAGGGGTTTACCCTTCTCTGCTGTCTGGAGTGCAGGCAGGAGCAGTTGAAGAAGGTAGTCAGCAGCTCAGGAGTTGAAGCAAAGTGGGCAGAAGACAAAAGGCACTACCTAACATCAGCCATAAAGGGCAGCAGCCATTGCTGCATCATTTTGCCTTCATTTAAATTGTCTGGACCACCAGGTAGTAGGATCTTTCTGCCTGGTAGTCCTTGTGCTATGGGAAGTAGCATCATACTCGAACTGGTCACTGCTAAGACATCTTGATTATGGGTTTTCTTCGCTTTTTGTGTCAGGTTTATATAGACATGAAAGTCAGGTAAGAAGTCTTAAGTGTTCTCAGAGCATGTGAGTACAGCATTCACATACAACTACAAAAAAAGAGCAGTCTCTGGTCCTCCCTGCCACAGGGGCATGTGGCCTTTTTTTTCTTGATGTTGCATCTGAGCAAAATTCTTGCTTTGCAAATGGTTTTCAACATTGCAGGCAGAAGTGGTGAAGGGAGGAAAGGGACAAATGTCAAATTATAATCTTCTGAGAGGCCTTAGCTGCCGTGTCCTCTTATTTTAGTTTCTAGATGAGGTCTGAAAATTTATGCCAAAACAATTCTTTCTAGAATTAATCTGAACTGGGCAGGGAGCATTTTTTCCATTTTAATTTCTTTACTTTTAGCCTGTGAGAGGATCACTGTCCCAGTCCATTCTGTTCCATAGCATATCCACAAGTACAGTAAGGATCAACAGCTCACACTGTTTTTTACTCCCTCTTCAAAAATTTCCCCTCCAACTTCCGCTTGTAGCTGAGATACTAAGGTCAAAAAGCCTGGCAATTTCTGTCTCCTGTATCACATCAGCATCCATTGCATCAGCGACTTAAGCAAACACAGGTGCATCAGCATAGCACTGATGCTAAACACCTGTATGCTCTGAAATGCCACTGCACTACCAACTGACATTTCACTGACAGACAGGACCTTGGTAACAGGGTAGGCAATTGGGTAATTTCAGGAGTGCAAAACTGTAATTGCAAACCCACTCTTCAAAAGCCTATTTCCATCACAGATGTTGAGGTACAGCTTCCTGAAATAAAGTTTCACTAATATCCATTGGGGAAAAGCCCAATCATACAGAAATGGTCGTGTCTGCAGGTGCATTGCACCTGTGTGACCTGTGTGCTTTGAGGATAGCCCAAGATTTCAGGTGCTCCTGATACCAAGGCAGGCTCTTCTGCTTGGGCTGCAGAGCTCTGTGAATAGCAAAAGCTACAGCACATTTCTCAGAAGTCCTTGGCCTAGGTGTTGTCTTCTCTCAGCCTAGAAGGGCTAAAACCTCTGCCTTTTGTTGCTGCAGACTACTCTAATCCTTGGGCTATACCACTATGTCCCTGGGAGGACACTTCCCACTGACAGAAGGTGGGGTTTGCAGTATGGGCAAGAAGGCAGGGCTCTGCTAGCATGACAGCATGGTCAGCAGCAGGCAAGACACCAGATCTGTAGCCTAATGGGCAGAACCCAGCACTGGGAGGAGGAAAACTACTTCCTGAAATTATCCCAGGACAATTTTATTTTTACTCAATGAATATTTAATGTAAAATACATTAAAAGCTTAGGAGCAAAATGTGAAAACATATGGAGTGAAGATGTTTAGGCAAATTGACAAATACATCCCTACCTCCCTGGAAAGTCTTACAAAAGTCTATGAAGCTCCTTGGATTTATATATCCCTCTAGCTTTCATTGTCCCCTCCTTTGCTCTAGACAGATTTTGGGAATATGGCTGCTCACAGTACTCTATTTTACAAGGTTTTGAATATCCCCTGAGTTCCACTTATTTTAAGAATTGTCAAATTATCAAGGTCATAGATACAATCCTAGTGCTTACAGAAAAACTAAACTTTTAACTGGCATGTATTAACACTGTAAGGGGAGTTTGGTTGCAGCTGATATTTTGTCTGTACTATCCATTCAGAATCCCACAACTATATTACCACATTTGTAATCTCCTGGTCTTTTTGAGTTGTAAAAGTTTGCTGTTTTATCTCTTGCTGAGTAGTTGGTAAAATGCAAATATTAAAAGAAAACAGAGGCAAAGACATATATTAAATTAATATTTCAGGAAATTGATTTATTCCAAAGTATTTTTAACTTTTACATGATTCAATATAACTTTATGTACAGTAATGCTCAAAACAACTAAATTACCTTGATGTCCACATGCTTTCTTTAAGAAGAGAAAACTTCTTTTTAATGTTCAAACATAAAATTTTGCTGGAACAGATGCCTTATTTGAGCATAGTGCAACATTCTGTAATATTTATAACAATGTTTCAGTTTAACTAAGATGCAACTGTTAGTCAATGAATAGGAAAATTACCATGACTGTGTTTTTGACCACTACCTGTGATACGACTGTGAACCACCCTGATAAATGCTGCTTGTTAACAACTCATGGCAGCACAGTACCTTTTGCTTTCTGTTATTAGTTTAATTATTAGCTTTGCTTACAGGAGTTGCCAGTACAAAGTAATGAGGTGAGGCTGTAATCAGGGGCTAATATTGTCTTTTTAATAATTCACTTTTCCTTCTGTTTTGTTTTTATAACATTGATCTTATCCCTTCGGCTTTTAAACTTTGTAAAAAACCACCTATTCTAGTAGCTAAAAGAATCCAGCCCCCTGTCCAGCTAACAGCAGCACATCTGTCTCTGAAAAGTTTTAAGTGTCTTTGTAACTAATATGAGAGGAACCTCAAAAAGATTTATTGGCTTTGGCTCAGTTAAATGCTTTAGTTTCTAGTGTTTGTTCAAACCTCCTGGAACTGCAAAAATAGATGTGGAATCTCAGGATGTTTCACTGTGTTTTTGTCACCTCCCTGTAATCCAGTAGGCAATTTCACAAGAGCCTTCTTTATAGTAAACTGACATTTCTGTTAATGGATCTACATCTTAACTGCAGACTTAGCTGCAGACTTACAGTGGCCAACTTAGCTGTAATCATCACAAGACCTGGAAATGAGATGGAGGCCATAACAAGCCATCCTTATCCCACGTCTGCTCCTTTCTGAGAGAAAATCTGGTTATTGTTTTGACTCTAATCCAAGAACCCAGGATTTCCACTGTGAAATAGTAACAGTGATTCCCCACCACCACCCCAAATGCCTTGATTTTTTAGGACCAATGTGGGTGGGAATTTACTCTCTTGTGTTTAGTATCCAGATGTTTTCTAGGGATTTAAAAGTAAAACTTAGAATATATTTATCTTTTGGTAGCACTTTTCCCCACCCAAATGACAAAATCATCACAGATTTTACAAAGAGAAACAACTCAGTCCCCATGTTCTGGAGAAGACACACGGAAAAGAATCAGCACAATGGTGTCATGAGACTACATCATGATTTTTTTCATTCAGGTGACAAACAAGGACCATGAACATATGCTGTCTGGTCAGAAGAATGCAATGTTTAAGCATAAAGATCATCTACATTGACAATGGGTATAGTTAGGCATGTAGGGAAGGCATATATATACAGCAGGGTCCATAGATTATGAGGATGCACTAAGCATTGCTGGTTGGCAATGGTCCATTTCTGTACCCTGGCCTGTGCTGTCTGTTCCCAGTGGGCCAATTTCACAACTGCAGGACTGCCCAGCCTCTGACACCTCCAAGTCAACAAAAAATTTGTTCACCTTGAAAAGGCATGAAAAATACAGACACATGTTTAATATCTCAGAGCTGAGCACCAAATCCAGTAAATCCTTAGTCCAGAAAAATGTAGTTCTATTAGTCCCTAGGAAATGAAGAAAATAAGAGCTCCTTTTCATGCGTGTTTAGTTTCCAAATCCTAATGTCTATGCAAATGCTGTATATCTCTGTAGTTTTTTTCTGTACAGTATGTTGAAGGAGTCAATAGGTAGTCAAGAGTATCTAAAGATTTTTAAAGGTGTCTAGGCACTGACCAGTGCCAGAGAAACGTGGGCAGCTTTACAATGCGTAAGACAACTGATTTTTTTTCTAAATTATACTCGTATTTAGGAGCACTGCACTTACTATGAAAAGTCTGAGTTATATCCTCTGGTTTTACCAGTAGAGAAATCTGCCCCCTTAATACCCATTTCCAGCAATTGTACTGGCTAGTTTCACATGCAGCTGCCAATGATACATCTTACAGTTATAAGGAAATTGAAGTTACCTGGGAAAGAGAAGGTGATTTAGATCATCTGGATATCTGAGGTGATGCACCATGGTGCACATTAGCAAAACAAAATAACAGAAAGTGAAGAAAAAGAAAAGCTCTCACAAGAATACCTACATTTACATTTATTTAAACCTAACAGATTTCACATGTTCTTCCAGGTACCTGGACTGATTTTCACAAGATCCAAATGCACATGCCTCCGCTGTGTCCTCCATCAAACAGAAACGCAAATGCTAACAGTTGTTTTATAATCCCTAATGCCTGTTATGTCAGAGCTCTAAAATACAGGTTATTCAGGTTGTGTCTATTCTCATTTACATCAACCTTAGGTACATTGACATACATGCATGAACTAAAACACAAACAAACTGAAACAAATCAGGTGTTTGGTCTGTTAATGACAATAATTTCTTATGATAAGTATTCTCCCTTTACCCATTTCCAAGGCAGATCTTGAATTGGTATGCCAATATGCATCTTCCAGCCTGCTGCGATCCAGAGTTGGATCCAAAACAGAATTCAAATACTTTGGGTCACACCTAGCTCACTGCAAAAAACCTTAACACAAACAAAGGCTACAGGTAAACCAAAATCTTTCAACACAGTGCAAGTACCTCTAATCCTGGAGTATTTTTATCTAACGCTAAGTAATTGGAGTTCTTAAAAGAGCTCAGCACACAAATTACATATAGCAAATGAGGTAATCTTCTTAGCAGAGGTTTATTTTTATCATTAATAGAAATATCAACAGAATGTCTTTTATCACCAGGTGAGTCAGCAGCAAGGAGGTGTGTCATCGTAAGAACTTCAGGGTATCTCATTGTTTGGCTTCATTATCTAGTCATTTTTGCTAAAAGGAATTGAAAAAAAAAGTCTTCTCAGAGGGCAGGAAAACCCCCTAACATCCCAAGATGATGAAGAAAGGAAAGTACGTCTTAAGTCATTAAAGCAAGAAAGCCAGCAAAGTGCGTACTGTGAAATGACACAGAGGGATTTCTCCGTAAGAAAACCCATGCTGCCGGCTACTTACAGTGATTAACTCTGTCTCACACAGGAAGAAAGGATAACACATGTCCTCTTTAACCAACTCGGTTATTTTAAGTATAACAGATCCTCTTCCTGTTTACCTCCAGGGTAGCAATAGCAGTCACATAAGACATCTACAACCCTTATTATGCTGGACTTTTCTCTTCCTCCAAATGGTAAGAAACTTCCCAGAATTTACTAAAAGCTTTGTGTTTGTGTTGTGAATGGCAGTTCTCGGTTGATGAAAAGGGAAGTACTTCTCTGCTTATTTTACCATATTTGGACACCCCTTGAAATCTGTGGGGTTTAACTTCTGTTGTGAAATTTCAAAAATCTTTTGTCAAGAAGGCTCATATGCCTGCCCTGGCTTCACTGAAGTCAGCATAGCTCATCTGAACAGAACTCATTCCAAGACTTAAAAACATAATTCAGGACCTGTGGTTCAATTTCCATTTGGCACTGGCTAAATGTGGTGACAAGACTAGTCTATGGTTTCAGATCTTATTTCCTTTGTTGCCCTAAAATCGCTCAAAGAAGTGTCTTCACAGTTTTCATAAAAGCAGACTTCATTTCAGAAATTTTCAATGCAGGAGAGAGGAGAAGAAGGGAAATACTACAGTGGAAAAGTTAAAGCTAAAGTTAAACAAAGTGAGACTTGAAATATGCACAAACATTAAACAAGAAAAGCTTATAACAATAAATTCTTCACCATTTTCTGTGTTTGAATGTGGCTTAGATCTCTTTCTAAGAAATATGCAGTCATTGCTGAGCTTCCAAACTGCGATACAGATCACATCAGTGTGTAAGCCATACCAAAGCAAGGAGCTGCCATCACTGATGGTAGTACTCAGTATCGCCATTAGATATGGAAGGTGTTAAAAGACAAGTACATGGACATACACACAGGGGAAAAATTAGTCTGCCTTCAGAGAGAGAGAATGACAGGGAGACAATGTTACCCACTGGGCTAAGGTGATTCATGCAGCTCAAAAAGATTTACCAAATACAGAACCTAAAATGTAAACTCTAAAGCATCTTGGGAAAGTCTGTCGGCAGGATATTCAGTAGGTCTTACTCAGTCACGAGTCAGAAGTAACTCCCATGGAGGGGTATGCTAAATTTGCTCAATACAAATGACTAAGAGAATAAAGTCACAGGTCTCTTTTCAGATCCCACTACCATTAAAGGTAAATTACTGAATACCACACAATCAAAATTTATCTTCTTTTTGTGAGTGATGGATGACTCCTGGAGTGGAGGCTTGGACATTAAATCACACTATGGAGACTGGCAATGAGGCATCTGAAATCTATTTACCTATTTAATCTTTATTTTGACCTTCAAAATTTGACAAGGGATGGGCTGTGAGATTCTACTACCAATTCTACTCTACCCACTTGCTACCAGAAAAAAAAATAAATCTCTATTTCTAAACTTTTTCTTGACTAGAGGCCATAATGACAAGTGGCTTAACATTTCATTAATCATGCTAACTAAAAAAATACTAGAGCATATATCAAGATCTGGATTTCAGTGTCAGGCCAAAACCTTTATTCTGGTTGCCATGACCTCAATGCTATCAGGATCAAAAGTTACTGAACTGTTCTCTCTCAAAATATTCTAAAAGTAGGTAGAATGTCTGTTTTACAGAAAGAAAAAAAAAAGCCCTCAGAATGGAGCTCCTCTTTAAAAAAAATTAATAAAAACTCTCTATTTCTCTTTGCTAGCTCTTTAGATATTCAACAAAAATACTAACTTGAGGTTACAAGAGTATTCAGAGAAGTCTCTCATATAAGTATTTGCGAAGCATTTCATTCAGTTTCCCCAGGAGCTGTTATTTTGAAACTGAGAACCCAAAGATAATCCAAAGTTATAATTTCTGTATTTAAGCCCATATATCTATGTGCTGCTTTCTAAAAGTAGTAATTAGTATGCTTTTTATGTAACCGTATGTACAAATACATTTTAATACATTTAGTTCTCATAATCTCTTGTATTGTCAGTAAAAGAAACTGTCAATTAAAGAACAAATAAACTTTCCTCATATTTTCCCCAAACAAAAAGGAAAGGAAACCTCAGTCTGGATGAAGCAGAGGAATATTTTGAGCCCCAAACAATTTATTTTTTTCATTTAAAGTTCAATGCCTAAAATCAAGTGTTATAAGGAGACAATTTTGCTTTCACAAGAAAAATATTATAAATTATCCTTCCAAACGATATATTGCTGGAAAAAACATACTTCTCTCTCTTACAGTAAGTACTCACTGAAATTCTCCTTTGTTCACCAAAATGCAGTGTGTATTTATTTCTTTGACTGTGACATACAAAGTGCTGTACTACTGATCACAGAAACAGATGAAACATTCTGAATCTCTGAACATGAGGGAAGCAGAGGGGCAGACACTGATCTCTTCTCTCAGGTGACCAGCAACAGCACCCAAGGAAACATCATGAAGCTTTGTCAGGGGAGATTTAGGTCGAATACTAGGAAAAAGTTCCTCACCCATATCATGCTTAGTCACTGGAACAGATCCCCCAGGGAAGTGGTTTCAGCACCAAACCTGATGGAGTTCAGGAAATGTTTGGACTATCTTGTGCGGGGCTAGGAGCTGGGCTTGATGATCCTTATGGGACCTTTCCACATCAGGATATTATATGATCCTATGACTCTATGAACATGAAGGGATAAATATTGCAATACTGAAAAGTTGTTGTTCCTTCTTTTATAGTTTTGTTGTTGGAACAAGATTATTCTATATATGCACCTTGGCTAGGAAATGGAAGTTGTCTCTTTTCAGATAGTAGAAATCCTTTCCATAAAACTTTGGACTAGGCCCCAGAAGAATCCAAAATGGGAATGCTTCCCACTGAGTAAGTACCCCTTGTGCATGTCCCAAGTATCAGCACAGGCTGAATATAATAATCTTCAATGACAAAGTACCACTGTCTAACATAGGAGAAGAGCAAATACTCCCATTCAGAGGAATTTTACTCCATAAAATATTGGAAAAAATGAGGTGCCCCAACAAGACAGTGTGGTTGTAACAGGGAACTGGGATGTCCCGAGAAACATGCAGGTGACAGCACACAGTCACCACTGGAAGTCACAGCAGCATGAGGAGGACCCATCCTGGTGGAGGGCTTGGAGGATATTCAGAGGCTTCAGTCTGGCCTTTTGTCGAAGAAACACTCTCACACGTGTTTGAAAACTGCATCATTTCAGCAGAGAGGGAAAGGCTTTCAAGCTGCACAATTATGCTATTGTAATCACAGGGCACAGTCCAAATTAGACAGAGCAGCTCTGTTTTCCTGAATCTGGTTTTATAAGCTACATTCTAGCAGCACTCTATTACACTGCTATGCAGAAGTGTCTGGCATTGTTTCCATCACAAACAAATCTTTATGTCCTAAATTCACGCTGGACGGAAACTTGGCTTCCAAGGCCTAAACCTAAGAATTACATTTGTTTGTTTAAACAAATTTGAGGGAAAACATACTCAACCATCTTTGAGTTATATGATGACAAGATGATTTAGATTTCCCATAAAAGATATAATTCTTTTTTCCTCCTCACACCAAACAATGATGCTTTCTTATAGGTGGACAGTTCCTGGCTAGAAGAACAAACCTATTGAGAAAAGTTAACTCTCAGCTGTATTGATTAGGGCAGCAGATGCTGAGCACCTCACAGGATGTGGTTCGTCCTTTGGAAAAGTGAAGACAAAGGTCTATCTCCTACATTTATAAGACTGCACCTTCATTTCTCTGATGCTTCTATGTGTAAAGTTAAATTGGAATTGATGTATTTTTACTGTATTGTGTATTATTGGAATGATTTTGTCTTCCCTAATAGCACCTATTTACAAACTGTTACTGTAATAAGCCATCCTCGAAAGGAAACATCCTAAGATAAAATTGAAATATATAAGGAATACAATCAAAACTCAATTTTCCACTTTTTTTCATGTTAAATTATTACTTATGCTTACATAAAGAAAATTATGATGGCATTCTGCACCCAGCATCAAAAAAAAAAAAAAAATCAGATTTTTTGTAAAGTCCTTGAACTGATAAGTGCAATGTTTTACTTATGTCTTTGTAGAATAAGTGAAAAAAATGCTTTATATGTCACTTAAGTAACCAAATTATCCTCAGAGCAAATATTGTAGTCTAAATGTATTAGTCATTTTCTGTGTGTAATACAGAATTTGTGTCATTTGGAGTTATCTACATAATTTCATACATTAATAGAATCCCACTTATAAGTGGCAGTGAAGTATCACAGAGGAATAGAGAAGTTTGAGAAAATTATAAACTATTAGTAAATAGAGACAAAAACAACCTTAGTAAATGTTTCATTATCATTCCAGCTTTGTTACTTATTTTTCCTTCAAGCACATTTCATTCAGTTGTGAACTAGATTTCACAAGGCTGCATCAAAGAGGAGAACAAACATTTCATAGAATGCAAAAATACATATTCTCAGATAAACACACTGGATGATGCTTTGTATAGTTGCCTTTGAAGGTATTTTAGACATTCTCCTGTTGAAAGTCTAAACTCCACTGTCACCATTAAAAGGAACTGAGTCAGAAGACAATTGAATTATATGCAAAAATTTAAAATTTATAAAACATAAAGCTCCACATAAAAAGCTGGAGCTCTTCTGCTTTACTGAAATCCGGTCTGTAGTATACAGGTACAAGCAGGATGGCCATGCAGTTCTTGATACACCTGGGCCTTGACTTAGGAATATTCTTACAAACCACTCTATAACTCAGCCAGATCTACCAGCTAATTGCCTTTTCCAAATTATTTCTTAAGATTTAATTTCCAGTACTGAATTTGTTCTTGGCAGAGGAACCCAGAAATACAGATTAAACAAACCATTATATGCATAGTCACCTGCTAAGCTATGGTATACCATTAACAGAGAGTCAAGTCTCAACAAATTATTTTGTTTGCTCATTGTTATGTTTAAGCAAGTGCTTGCCATGTAAAATAAAGTAATTCCAAGCAGTTTCCATTATGGAGCAGTCTGTTCTTAACATCATCACTTACTACAACAGTGGCTTGAAGTGGATTTTCCGTCCTGACTGGATTGTAGTTTACTTTGACATAATAATTATCTATTATTCCCATGTATACTATTTGTTTATAGGTTTAGTACCACATGCTTCTTTCTAAACAGAAGTGGTGGTATTTGCTGAAGACATACCAGACAATGAGTTAGAATGAACAAATATACTGATAGTCACTGAAACTCTCACAGTTTAAAGATCTTCAAGCCAGATAGGCAATTGCTCTTGGATAGAGGAGGGAAATTAAGAAGCTGCATGGTGAGCTAAAAAGCTGACACTAGCCAAGAAAGAAAGGACTTTGCAAGATCTTTGCAAAAGTTTACCCTACTTTTCCAAGTCACTAAGGATCCCCCGGACCTCCCGCAAGTGTCTGTCTAAATTCATTGAGCCCTCCACACTTCTCTGACATTGGGATACATACCCACACTCTTTCTCTTAAAAGGGAAGCGCCTATACGTTTCACCAGCTTACTGTGCAAAAGCAACCTATAGTCAACTTCTTCCCAGTGCTACAACTCTTAAAAAGTACCAAGCGGTGTGCTTTACTCATCAGCTCAAAACATCGAGTTTCATTCTTCCTTGGGACTTTTTCATATTCCACTAATTTTTCTGGCTAACTTCCACTAAGAAATGCTACAGCACTTCTCTTCAAAACCAGTCTTTAGTTGGTTTCTCTGAACTTCCACCACTAACAACCACCACTTTCAGAAGTTGTCTTTCTCCCCTAGTCTCCTCTTCATGTTTGTTTTTTTCCCCTCAAAAAATTAGACAGGGTGAACAACTGATTTTTATCTTCTTCAAAACCTTCTCTTATTATGCATTGCAATACCTGACTCATTACTGCATGCACTCCTTGCTGCTTCTTCCGAAAAAGGGAAGCCAAAATTGATACAGCTGACATTCAGCTCTCTCTAAAAAAAGGCCAATTTCCCTTTGTGGGATGAAGTAAATACGTACACTAAATCTTTCATCACTAGCTAAAACAATTCATTACAGTTTCATACTGAAGGGAAATGAGGAAGGTGATCTCTATATGCAAGCATGACAAAGTAACACCTGGAGTTTTGACATGATCAGCTCCTAATATTTGTGAGAAAACAAAGGGCAGAACACAATGCAGTTTCCAAGCAGAAACTAGCTCAGAGCAGCTCCCATTGCTCTGTCCCCATGTTTCTGTTGGTGCTACATGTTAAAAAAGGAGTTTTTAAGTTAAATTTGAAACAGGAAAAGGATATCTTAATAAAAAGCATGTGTGCACACTTGCAGACACACACACACACATTTTCTAGACACAAACTGGCACCTGGAGATTAGTTTCAATATTCAGTATCTCAGTCCTCTGCAAACATTTAGACGGAAACAATGCATGAAGCCCTGGGATTCAGTAAAATGTGTCACAAAAATCCCACTGAACTTAAGCTATTGTCACTCTTCCACTCAACCTCAAGTCAATGTGCTTTTTTGTTTATTTTCTTGTTCCAATACTTTCCTGTAATGATATTAACACAGAAGAAATAACTGCTTGTCAGCAGAGCTCTACAGAATTTGGCTTGTTCTGTTTCAAAGCGTTTATGCAAGCTTCTTCTTTGGTTTGATTAGAAGAGATTCTCACTTCAGCATTTGGACCCAGATCAAGAAAAAAATTTCAAATTCTGCTCACAGAACATTCATGTACAGCATCTGAATTGGAATGAGGCCATTCTGCCTTCATTTTCATGCCTTGAGGTTTGTTACTAGTTTTAGAACCAGAAGTCTGCAGAAAACTGAGCTCCTTTCACCTAGCTTTGGGACCAAATTATCTAACATCAGGAACTACTTACATTGGTGAATACATGCCAGCAGCTATCACACAGTGGTATCTGAAATGGAACATTTATTTCCGGTTAAGAAAATATTATGATAACAAAATGTCATCACCCCTGGAAAGCATTGACTTTTACATGATGACCACAGGGTCCATTTTTTGAACCAGCTTGTCTGAAATTCATTACACTAACCAAAGATTGGTAGGTTGGGTTTTTTTCTGTTGTGTTCTAAAAAACTGAAATCATAAAAGCTTCATGCCATGTGAGATTGGACAACAGAAGCTCTGGAAAGTTCCTCTTAACCATGCAGTTGTAGCTCAGAATAAGAGTGAGTAGTATTTACAGTAATGTTTATTTGTGGATTTCTGAAAATCAGTGGTCATTTAATTTCCACTGCTGCTGTAAAAGAGCCCATGTGTCCTTCTAAAAAACATTTATGTTAGAACCACTGAAACTCTGAAGCTCTGAACTTTGTGAGGACCCGGAACTCAGCTGGCATGGCCAGTTTATCTCTGCTGGCTATATATTCTGAAGGTGATCCCAAAGATATCCCAAGAGCACTGAAGTAATCACCAATACAGTTTTCGTTAATTACTTGTTATTCTTATTTGTGTGTCACTCTCAGTATCTACTTATTTCTGTTCTCCGTAAGGGTGTTTCCCTCTGATCTATCTTCATCCAGTGCTAATCAAATACAGCGCTGTTCTACCAGTGACACAATTTGTCAATTCATGTGTGCATGATGTTAAAAGGCTGTTATGTTGCAGTATCATCTTAGACATCTTAAACAAGAGCTCCTGCAGTGTCATGACAGCTAGCAGTTATGCAAAGGTCATCCCCACCCATTTGAAGGGAACATCCACAGCATTGATACATTTACGCATTCACACATATTTGAAGGACAGAGAAGCCTGGCAACCTGGAGAAGACTGTTGCCGACTTGAGCACATGGGATCTGGTTAGTGAGTGTTCCTGTAGATCCGTAACTACACACATAATCCCATTCTGTTTGACTTTTTCCCCCTTCATTCTATTTTCCAAATCAAATTTTAAAGGGTTGGATCTGACCTTCTCACCCTGAGAAACAGTGAAAGAGCTCAAGCAGGAATACCTGGCCAGTCACACTATTAAAACAAAAACAATTACTGCCTTATTTAACAAAACAAGCCACAATCTCAAAATGGTAGAGGCCGCCTATTTTGTTAAAGTCTTAATAGCATATTTTGTGGTTCCCTGAGGAATAATTCTCCTTATTCAGAGAAACACTTGTTAACCTTCATAATTTATTTGTGGCTTCACTAAACACGCACATACTGTACTGCATGGCTATTAATCCTGGGAATGAACTTATTAATGATGGGTTCAATATAGCTCAGATAACCACCCAGATTTCTGGATACCTTTTTGAGTATATATCAACTATTTGAGACTCACCAGTACACTTTTTCCAAAGTCTCTGTTACATGGCACACTATTTCTAGTCAGCCCCCCCAGAAGGTCTCCAGTTTTCTCCCATCATGTTAGGTGAAGTTGTTACTTCAACCATACCACAACTTGCTTATTTGGCTTTCTGGGATAAAACCTCAGCTCTTAGCCAGAAGGTCCTAGAGTAATGCAGTCTGGTGTTGTCGTCCTAGACATTGCAATCAAACATACATGCTGCCTCTCTACCATAACACTTGTTTCAGTGTTCTTCCTCTGCGTGAGATAAGAATAGTGGGACTACAGAACTTACCCTATCTGACTTCTATAAATTTTGCACATAGCTAGTCTAGGTTAAAACCCATATAGCTTTTGTTGGGTTTAGTTTGTTTTTTTTTCCCAACAGCCTACTTAACCAGACCTTTTTTGATGTCTTGCATTTTTATACAGGGTCTTATGTGTGTTTCTCCTTTTCCTGTCACAATAAGACTTTGAACCTATTTAGGACTCTAAACGCAGACGTTGTTAAAAGTACTGACTTATCCACAAAGTGGTTTTTAAATTTCCCAGAAATATAGTCTTGCTACTAAAGAGAAACAACACCCAAATACTAGAAAGCCAGTCTCTCCTAACTATAGTCTGTCTTTTGAATAGTTCTTATGTTTTTGACTTCTGCTGCTGCTTTCAGCTAGCTATTACAACTGAATAAGAATTCCTCCTTAACATATTCCATCATTTTCATAAAATCAAGAAACCCAGTACTAATGATGTTAACTCACAGAATTTACTAGCATTGGGATATTTCTGTGGGGCCTGCAGAGGGAACAGCCATACCATGGCTATGTGAGCAATTACTGCTTGAACCAGAAGTAGCTTTAGAGAAAGCGGTAGCTATTTCTAGCCAAATTGTGACTGCAGCAGCTGAGGCTAAAATAATTGCTCAAGAGGCTATAGACCATGTCCAAGCAGATCATTCATTAACAGGCACAAACTGGCATAAGTGCGGCAGGCAGAATGGTGGTAAATGGAGCACATTTGATACATCTAGAAAGCACTATGCCATCTTAACACCCCCTGATCCTTCAAAGTCAGGCTTTGATTGTGAAACTCTACTGGGTATTGCCAACTCCACTCTGAAATAAAAACCATGGACTGCAGGCAATTACTGTATCAAATTATGAGTATGATCAGGGTGAGATAAAATAATCACAGATCTGTGCCTACACTTATCACACTCAGAGACAAAGACATTGGACATTCAGCTTCTATTAAAACAAAATCAAAAATTAAGTGAGCAAACAAAAACAGACTAAAACACCTGGGCTTCAAACCTATGCTAATTAAAGAGAAAACGTCAAAAACATTGCCAGCTGTAACCTATGTAACAAGCCTGACCAAATCTGCAGAAGAGCTGAAATAGCAGTGCTGAAAGAGGAGAACTGCCCCATGTCTGTCAACATCGAGTTAACTAGTAGAACTAGAACTTCACAGGACCTCATCATCACTACTGTAATCTATGTATCAACTACTAGCCTAGCTCTTGGAATGGAATGGGGAAGGAGATAAGGAGGTCTTGTTATTGTCATCTTTGTCTGGTTGGATGTATAAAGGAGAGATGAGCAATAGAAGTTTCTGACTGCCTCTGGGAAGAGAAGAAACTTGGCTAGTCTCGCCAAATCAGAAGACTACTTACTTCTCCTGACGGCACTCAGCCACAGGGTTCACCTGACTGCATGAGACCAAAGACCCCAATGGGACCAATCAAGAGGGTGCTGCTGCTGGAAGGGAAGCACCTGATTCTGTTTAAGGGCCCAAAGAACAGTGAGCTTCTTTTTAGTTTGCACCAGCCAACATCAACTCAGGGTGAGTGAGCAATGCAAGATAAACGCATGCTATGTAACATGTTCAAATACATTTCCTAACAATACACACAATTAAATACAAGCCCTGAAGTGAAAACACTTCCATAGCTTGTTCATTGGAACTGTCAGCTATCTATGGTGCAGAGGGCAATACGGTCTTTGCTCACTAACAAATCACCCTAGCTTGCTGAACAGCTCAAAATACATTACGGAGTAGAGGGGGGACATTTGAGGACACCTAACTTGCAGAAAATGCAGTAAGATCTCCTGACACAGTGTGTTGGGTTATGTCTTTCTGGCAAGTTGCAAGGGATGCTGCTCTGTGTCCCACTGAACGCCAAAGCCAGGTGCCTTCAACTTGTTCATAAGCTGCTTAGGCAGTTGGCTGGAAGAGCAATGGCTCAGAATCAGATTCAAGTCCTAGGAAATCCTGTTAACTTGCCAGAGACATGAGAAAGGAGCTGTAACACTGTTGGCCCAATTGTATCCATTGTTCCTGACACGGTGTATTAGGACCTTTTGGAACAACATCAGAGAGCTTAGACTGTGCTACTGTTTGTAACAGACTATGCCAGCCAGTGCCTAGAAATAAGCTTGCTTTCTGCCTCACTTTTAAAACCATGGGTCTGTAACATACTCCTGTGTTGCCTTAATTATGCACCTATTTGGAATACAAGACTTGATAAGTAAAATCTCCAAGAATAAAATAAAGATAGGAGGTGACTAGTTCTTTTTCCTCTATTTTCAGTAGCACAGTCGGTCACAAAAGTGAAAGTAGGAAAACACAAAGGTTTTCCTAGAAATGTTAATTTTTAACTGCAACTATGTTTTTAATTATTTGAAGTTGTCTCTTCAAACATTTTAAAAACTCTTGCCTTTTATGTGCTTAAGTCTGGGGGAAGGGGGACATCATTCTCAATAGCAGTTATTATTTTCCATTAGAAATGCAGGCAAAATTACTCTGACAAGATGTAATGAGTAAAATGTTTAAAGTCTGCAAATACTTGTTTTATTTATATCATGGGAATCACCACAGCATTCCCGGTGCACCTAAATATAAATGGAACCCTATATTATAATTCAGCAAGTTCCTTTCCTGTTTGCTGTTATATATACTAATCACAATAGTGTTTTCTGACTGAAAACTCTGTGCATCACTGTAACATAAACGTTAATTACAATAAAATAGTAACATTGTTGTCATTTATAGAGATACTCCATAGATTTTTACATATCTGCAAAGAATATGTAGCAGGACAGGGCCAAAGTTTTTTCACGGATTTCCACATAGGGTTGACTGTGACTGTAAGTTTTTTTAAGAAATATATTAAAATGTAAATTTCATTTAACACAAATTGCATCCTCTGTCATCCTACTGGGTGGAAAGAAATGGTCTTTTACCGACTTTCCCCTCTGGCTGCTGGTATAAGAGGGTCATGAGCAATTCAGCCTAAGTAAATGGGGAAGGCTGAAATTTCTATTTATTTACAAGAGGTATCTTCCTTCCTCTGGTCTGTCTTCCTCCCTTCTTCACCCCCACAGTCTAACCCTGCCCTGTCTGGTACGTGGGTATGGTATTTGTCTTCCAAACATAACAAATAGAAGTTAACATTCACCAACTGTGACTTATCTGACAGCTCAGCACTCCGTTTCAAGTTGTTTGCTGTTGCAACTTGATTTCCACAAAAGCCTGCGTCATACAGTGGCACCCTGCCAGGTCATAGGCTGCTCCATCTCTTCAAAATGGAAATTTGTTAAGTTTGCTGAGCTTTTTCCTCTTCTTATTACATTTCATATATTAATGGAAGATAATGTCAAGTGATATTATCACAGGGGAAAATGATTCATAGTTCAGCAAAATTGTCCCTCCATTTTCAGTGTGAAATTTTACTGCTCTGTTTTGCATGGGAAGTAATTCAGTTCCTCTCTTGTGAAGGTATTGTTTTCCTAGTATTCTTCCCTGGACTAGAATAAAAATCCTCCTATATGGTTCAGGTGTCAATTACTCCAGTCCAGAGGTAACATCCTCTCCCTCTCTCTAACCAGAATTGTTGCAGACATAGTAGGGCATGGGTCCAGACTCCTGCTATGATCAATTGCTTCCTGACCTCAGCTGCACCATAGGAACTCCTTTTTTATTATTTGAAGAGCAAATATGTTTTATACGTTTTTCCTTCCCCCTTTTAGACTTTGCAATAGATCAAGGACTACTAAGGAGTCACAATGTAGCAATCCATAACAATGACAACAACACAAATTAATGAAGAAGCACTTTTATGTTCCAATATATGGATTTTCCATTATGGCAAAAGTTGTCTGCAAGTGTTTCTCTAAGACAGCTAGTAACAGTTTATTTTGTCAAATGTCTCCTTGTATTTGTAACTATTTCAGGAAGAATAAAAAGTTAGTAATGCCTTGGTATAACAGCCAAGTTATCATGAGTTAAAATTCATACTCCAGAGGCCTTTGAGATCTACATGTTACTTGCTCACACATTCAACGCCTCTACCCAATTACCTCACACCAAAGCAATGATGGAACCTGCAACTTTCAGGTGCATCCCCAGACACCTGAATCTCCCCAACTGTGAGACTGGATTAGTGGACTACAATCTTCTCTTGCTTTTAATGCCTCTGCACCACTTCAGAAATGCAAATCAACTCGAAAAACCTTTTATGTACCCATTTTGCTCCACCACCTACCTGAACGGTTGTGCTATTTGCTATGCTTCAGATTGCAGCTGGCATATGCAGAGATAGATCTATACCACATCCCTCTCATAGTCTCCAGAGAATGCAGTGAGCCAGGGGAAGGCACCAATGGGTGAACCACCACTAAACCACTCTCAGCTCATCTGCTAACAAGAACTTCCTGATAATCAGAGTTTGTCTTTGGAAATTAAGTCTTAAATGAAGGACTTTCCCATGGATTGTGAGACCAAAGAAAGCAGAATACAGTCCTCGCTCCCTTGGCTGGTCTTTTGCAAATCAAGATTAACAATTTTCTAGCTGTATATTGCTGTGTTCTGTGTTATTTTCTGGCTATTCTATGGTTATTTTCTGTGAGATGGTACAATGCTGATGAAAGCTGGATAGCCTGAATGAGAAGCAGTCTCTATTTACTTCTATTATGTTTACTTCTATTTTTGTACCTTACCTAACGATGGGGAGAGAAGGTTTCCTCTGTTGAAGTGGAATATGTCCCCAACACTGCTGCACACACTTCCCACGTGGAGCTCTGTCTTATGAGGATGCAGTCACAAAGACTGTCCTCCTTGTGTAACACAGAACCCTTCTTCTGTTGCTGGGGTACCTCTCCTTGATGGCAGAGACAGAGGTAGGAATCTGGTCTTACATGTAATTTCATTTCACCAATACCTCTTTCAAAACACCACCTCCTCTCTAATGGAGTGATCATATTGTTGTTACTCAGATACAAGGAAAAGAACAACCAGCCCTGACTCACTTTCTTGCTTGGTCCTTGCTTAGATAGAGGAGGACTGAACAAAACCTCAGTAAAGAGCTAAGGATGTGGCCTACGGTGATTAATTCTCTCCCGCCAGTACAAGTCACTGAGGGTGGTGCCTCACTATACTTAGCAAACTCCTCCATCTCTCTCTATGGCAGGAAATCGTCACCCATCTCCTGAAGAAGAAGGGCACCCCCTGCTGACCCTGCATCTAGGAGACAGGTGGCTTCGCCTGTCCTCAAACCCAGCTGAAAAATATAGGACATATCAAGGGAGCCCCAATACACAGTCCTTTGTTCTTTTATGGATACATTTCTTTCCAATTTTCAGAGAAAGAGATGCTTCTCACAGCTCAGGAGCTTCCTAGAGTAGAAAGAAATAAGACTGCTCTTTTCCATACTCTTGGTGTCTTTGGGGAAATTTTCCAAAGTGACAAGTGTTGCAGAAGAGGAAAGCTGGCTTTTATATGCTGCTGTTATGTGTTTACTCTGCTTTTATAGGCTGAAAATTAGGTCCAGATAAATAGTCTTCATAACAATCAGAAAAATAATAATGATTGGTACAAAAAAAAAAAAAAAGTACTTATTCTTTCTCTGTAAGGAAGTAATTTAGGACTTTGACCAACTCAGGGTTCAAAATATGCCTAATTTTTGTACGTCATTATATCATTTGCCCACGTGGAATGATGTTGGGGTAAAGAATTACTATTGCTCAGGTCTAATCTGGCCATGCCCTCTACTCGAACACTTGCACAGTCTTCTCTCATCAAGTAAAGGAAACTTTGGAAGAAGTATACAGTAAGTCTATAATGTCTTGGTATTTATCTAGGAAATAGGAAAAGAGGAGGACTTGTCTCTGTCTTGAGCTTAGTATAGAGCAATTTAGCTTGAGGACAACCAATCTGCTTCTAAAATCTGAAACACTTCACAGATGCCAGATCTCCAACAAACTTTGGAAACCCAGATGCATATTTTAATATTAACACTTTCAGCTTTCTACCTGACATGCAGAAGATACAAGAATCCTGAATCCTCTCCTCTTGTACTCAACTTACTCCAGCTGGCTGAACATGAGCTGCAGTGTGCGAGGTGGCCAAGAAGGCCAATGGCATCCTGGTTTGTATCACAGACAATGTGGTCAGCAGGGTAGTGATGGTCCCTCTCTTCTTGGCACTGGTGAGGCCACACCTTAATTTTTGTATTCAATTCTGGGCCCCACACTCAAAAAAGTGTATGAGGGAACTGGAATTGTTTAACCTGGAGAAAAGGTGGCTCAGGGGAGACCTTTTCCCATTCTACAGATACCCGAGAGGAGATTGTAGCAAGGTGGGGGTCATTCTCTTCTCCTCACTAATAAGAGACAGGACAAGAGGAAAAGGACTCAAGTCATGTCAGGGAAAGTTTAGAATCAATACTGGGAAAAATGTCTTCACTGAAAGGGTAATAAAGCACTGGAACAGGTTGTCCAGAGAAGGGGTTGAATCACCACTCTTAGAAGAATTCAAAAGACATGTAGATGTGGTACTTAAGGACATGGCTTAGTGGTGGATTTGGTATTGTCAGGTTTGCAGTTGGACCCGATGATCTCAGAGGTCTTTTCCAACATAAATGATTCTATGATTCCATGATTTAGGGGAAGACAATCCCAAGCCTTATACCTTCTTTTGGTGTATTCAGCACATTGCCATTCTATTTCACCTGTGATATTTTCCCCCTTTTTTCCCATTGAAAAAATACAAATACACCAAAGTTTTTTAATATAAAACATGGTTTGATAATTCCTTGTTGTTAATATTTCTATTATTATTTGATAATTGAAAGTTTTAAAGTAGTAGAAACAGCATCATTTTTCATGTTTTTCAAGGTAATTTTTGTTTTAGAATTGTATGTAAAATTGCAAAAAAAACTTAGGGCCGAATAAATATCAAACAAAACACTGTTAAATGTTAAGGAATAAAACGCCGTTTGAACCATGAATATGACAGATGGAAAAAAGACAGTCTCTTTCCTGAAGATCAGATAGGCTGAGGGTTTGTCTGATCTTCTCTACAAGACAATTCCAATTTCTCCAATTCAGAAAGCCTTGTATGCAATTCTCACATACTTCTGGATGATGTGCTGTGCTTCAGTTAAAAGGAGTATTATTCTCATGGTGCTTCGTATATCAAGATTTGGATTGATTACCTGGTGTTGATTAACTAACCACTCTCAGTACTGAAAAGACATTAGAAGCTTACCAAGCATCAGAAGAGGACTTGAATGTCCAGGGTATCATGCACCACAGAAAAAGGCAGCAACATCTACAGACATTTAACATACCACTAGGTAGTTGCATTAACCTGATCCTCAGTGTAAGCACCATTTTTACAGTCAGATAAAACACATCCAGATCAAATGGGTTTCAATAATGCAGACCTGTGTACTCCTGCTCTTAGGTTATCACTGCCTGAAGGAAGGAAGGGGCATTTTCCACCTAGATGTGAAATCTTTAGAAAGCAATGTTACCTGGCCATCGAGGCCAAAGGCAGGACGCAGAGGTTTTGCATAACTTCAATAAATAGAGGCCGTGTGTCTCCAGTGAATGGAAGGTGGAGACACTGCCTTGGCCTACTCTTCAAAGCATTCCCCCTTTCTGACTAGCATTGCTTTGGTCTTGCCTGCATTCAACTTGAGCCAGCTGCTCTTCATCCAGGAGTTTGTTTCCTGAAGGCGTTCCAAAACTCTAGGACCAGTGTGAATATACTGTTAGATTAGACCATCTAATAGCCCTGTCTGCCCTCAAAACCCTCAGAATTGCTGAAATATTAGCACCTACAAGGTGCAGCTGAGATTAGAGCCCATTCAGATTATGCACAGGAAGGTAGACCTGGTCTGAAATAGTTTCCAGAAGAAATTAATACAGTAAAAGCAAAGGCCGTGGGGAGATAGGATGGCTACAGGGTTCCCTAGAAACAGAGCAGAAGCATCAGGTGTGGGTCACCTCCCTATTACTCTAGCACTTATCTGCGCTACAAGCTCCCTGGAATTTCTCCTCAATGAACCTTGTGACAAGAAGAGAAAAAATAGTAACTCAAATTTACAGCTTCTGAATCCTAAAAGTTACTCAGTCACAGAACCCTTTTTGCCCCATAGAAATTCAGGGGTTTCCAAATGAGATCATTTTAACCACTTAAATTATTTGCACCAATAGTCCACTGACATTCCATTTTGTGCAAGACTTGCTTTTATGAAAATATTGCAAGTACCTCTAAATATATTCAGCCAGCAATATTCCTTTAATCAGATTATTTTTTTTTGTTCTTCTCTAAGAAGATACTCATTTGGCTGCCTCTTGAAAGGCTGTGGGTTTTCAAATCAGAAGCAGCCAGTGCGATCAGACAGTCTGACTTCCTACATAACAGAACCTAAAACCATCTTCAGAAACTTCTTTGTCAAACCAAATAACCCTCGAGTCAGAGAATTTCTCCCAGATCTTTGGCAAATTAGAAAAGCATTCTTGTGGTCTGTTTTAGGTCACTGAATCACTGCAGACAAAAAACCAAACCAAACCAAACCAAACAAAAAAAAAGAAAATCAGGAAGGTAATAACTAGCTCCAGTATTCTAATTCTCACACACTCATTGTACACAATATCAGACTGTACTTGAATTTTTCACTCTGTAATTTCCTGTCTCATAAAATTAGATGTTAACCAGTCAACTAAAGCTTTAATGAATTCATGTTCAGAATGAGCACAGATTAATATTAATAATTTTCATGTGCAACTCATCGATTTTGTATTATAACTCATCAAAACTGAGAATTAGAGAACTGTTAATGTCAAGCTCATGTATCAAAATCATTAAAACTTTCTAATTTATGCTTTCTGCTATTATATCTTTTCATGGGAAATTCTTACTTTGGCCAGTAGTGACCTGTGGTAGCTTTTATACTCTGGCTAAGAAGAAAGGGTTCTTGACATGAGAAATACAGTGGAGAGTGGTAAAGAGACACTTTAGGGTCTTCTGTACATCAAGTCAGGTCCATCCATGTTGGCTTCATCTGACTTGACATCTCCCCAGCTAACTTCCAAGTTGATCCTCCAAGCACCACAGATGTGTGGGCCCTTGCTAGCATCCATATTTTGAGTGACAGGGGAACAGGGGAAAATAATGCACATCTATCCCAGTGGCTTTACAACTTAAATTGTGGTCTTGGGGCAGGTATTCAGACAGCCGAGCTGCAGAAGGCATTGCGCCTCCTCCTGCCATCCCCTTGCTTCAGTCCTATTTATTAATGCAAGCCTTACAACAGAAAAAAAAATCTATTAAAAAAATACTAGACCACTTTAGGACTTTTACTATCCCTGAAAATAACATGGCTACACGTGTGAAGCAGTCAACCTTATAGGACTCTGTATATGAAAAAAACCTAGCTAATCTCCAGCAATAATTGAGAGTTGACAGTTTTCACCTTTTCTCTTTTTAATTATCACAATTTAGCCTTTCAAACTTTTCTTTCCAAGTGAGATATTACTCTCTTATCAGAGAGATATAATTTCCTATAATTTCCAGAGAGAATAATTTCCTATTATCCCATGAACCCAAAAATTAACACTTATAAAATTGGAAGAACTGGCAACCTTGTTGATCAGTCACCAAAATTTTAAGTCAATTCCACAGCAAATATAGTAAATGACCATAACATGTCAATGATTTCTACTGATATATTTTTCATAGTGGGGGAAGTTGGGAGCTAAATCAGTTTATCTTTATGATTAAACAGCTTTCAACACTTTATAATTAGCCAGCAGACAAGATAACACACAACTCTTGAATATCTTCTATTCCCCTGCATTCGGATTTTTAAAAAAAGGAAATGGCTTTCTAAAGAGATATATATCCCACATTACCCCAGCCAGCTGGAGAGCCATTATGACTTTTGTTGTGTCTAGCAATTGCTTTTGGATGGCTTTCTGGCTTTCATTTATTTCCTATATATTTAGCATAGATCATACTCTGTATTTTGAATGAGAAAAAAACAGGAAAGTAATTAACTTTATAGATCACAATAAATAATCTTATGGTGGTTCAGTGATATTAGCCCTCCCCTAGCTGGCACTGTGCTGAAGTCACTGTTGGGACAATGGATGAGCCTTCTTGACCAAAGCTAAGAACAAGAGAACAGGATGGAATTTTGCAAAGCAGTAACTGTCATGGCTATAGGACACTGCTCACGAACTTCATAGACCTTATTATATAAAAAGAAATTGAATAATAAACATAATTATTTCAAGTAAGAACACAAATCAGGAACAAGAGCACAATATTAGTGAAACCCCCAAAGTATAATTGTGTGTGAAAGCCATAGTGATCAGGAATAAATATGGTTTTCTCTTTTTTCCTTCTCTTGGTCCATCACTCACAATCTCTACCAATATTTTATCACATTTTTGGAGAACAGTAGGTGAATTCTCAATCCCTTAGGTACATTAAATTCATATTTAGAGAACAGACTGAACAAAAATCCTACTTCCAAAGCACCTCAAACTTTGCAGGAAATATGCACTTAACTCCTGACTGTCATGGCCCACTCCTAATCTTGTAACATGGAAAAGCTCATAAAGGGACAAAAATGATGGGTTTTGGGTAAAGGAAACATTTGGTTATGAACAGCGAAAGGGCAGATCTCTGTTCCAGAAATGCAATGCGAGACTGGTGTAATCACAGAGACTTCTGTAGGGCCAAACCAAGGCTAGACTGCACAGAAGCAGAATTTGGAACAGGAGGTTGGCAGCTTTTACCCACATCTCAACACATTTTTCCACCAGGTCTTTCCCAGCAACAGTTTTACCTGATACTTTCCCCTTGAATAATAAAATTTTCAACATGTGATTTTTCAGTTCTCTGTCTCACTCCTTCCCTGCCTCCCCTCAAGTGCTGTGATCACTGGAAATAATATTAAAAAGTTCAAGTCCTGAAAACACTTAATGCCATGATTAATTTTAACAGCTCAAGGAAATCCAAGATGACATATAGAAATTTTACTTATTCATGCAAGTGACACTAAGAATTGTTAAGCCAGTACAATATTGAAATAAGAATATTGAGCTCATATTCTCAAGAGCATGGAGCACTTAGGTCCAGCATTTCACCAAAAGATCAAGAGGGGCTCTCGAATCACACTCTGCTTTAATGTGTGGTTACCTGTTTTAGGAACATATCAGCAGTTTCATTTTTACTTGCCTATGAATCAATAAGTGTGAACCTTTGTCTTGTGTTTCTGATACAAAATATACTCCATAACCTAAAGTAACTTAAAATCGCCTAAAGAGAAGGACTGCATTCACAGACCTCCAGTTCACTGGAAAAGACGTTATTCACAGATGTGTAGTTGTGCCAGTTAAAAGCTTTGCAAATACTGTGAAGCAAGTACTCCAAGAAGTTCGGAAGAGCACAGAAGTAATTCAGCATTCCTGTCTGAAATGAAGGCACAAGCAGGAGAATTTTCAGTTTGAAGGATCAGGTTGCACAGTGTTTGCTCGCGCAGATGGGATGGCACTCACTGGAGCCGCCCCGGTGAATCAACGGAACAACTTTGGTAACTGCTCACTAATGTAAACGAAATGCTTCTCCCTGTGGCTCCACATTTTCAGTTTACTCCTGACCGAAGCTTATTTGGGTAACAACAGTTAGCTCCTTTTCTCTCAAATGTCAAACCACACCATTTGCTCTTCTGCTTCTGTTGCCACAAAAAAAAAAAAAATCCCTTCCAACCATTCAACGTACCTTTAGCAAAATACTTAAGATAAAACAAGATAAGAAGAAGCTTCAAAACCACTGTAAGAGAGAGCAGAATGAACTCAGAGCCCACTTCTGTAAACATACCTACTTTTTACTCACATGTATCCCTCTGTTAATTTCAACAGGATGATGAGCAGAAACAAACTGGTTCCCAGATGCTTAGAAGGCAGCAGGGATGGGCTATTACAAAGCAACTAAAGTTTGTGATTTAAAGCCCTGAAAAAAATACCTCATGCTTAAAAAAAATACCTTCTGCATCCCCCAAGAGCTGTAAAGGCCTCTCCAACACCCCATCCTCTGTGGAGTGTAACTCTTCCACTGAAAAATTCCTGGCAACAGGAGTCTATTCCCTCCTTACACCTTTTTGCCACAAGTGTATATATATTGCAGGGGTAAGCACCAGTTTGCAGAGCAAACTGTCCTCTACTGCCCCTGCCCTAAAAGCTTGAAAAAGAGCAGGAACGCTGTGGTGCGCTTCATATTGTAAACCCTGTCCCCTCTCTGGTCTGCGAGAAGCAGAAGAAATGTGACTCAGTTGGCATCTCAGTAGGTAAGTCCCATCCTACTTCTCCTCATGCAGAGCTGGGGTGAAAGCAAAGGTTCAGTCCACAAAACATGGACCAGTACCTTCTCCAGGCAGCACCAGTACCTCCTCCAGGCAGAACCTTGGGTATGGTACCATGTCATCATAATGCCGATGCTTGCTCCTTACAGAGGACCAAGCAGCAACCTAGATTATCTTTTGCTGAGGTATACCAAAATGACAGGATTGAAGACTGACATATTCTGCTTATAGCTGGCCAGGGAACTCAGAGTATTTGTCCAAGCATTTGTAGTTTTTAAAAATTGCACATAACCTCTGCCATCAGTTTCCTATTTGTATATCCACAGGAAAAGTCACACAGGGGCAGTAATTCATCTCCCATTTAGAGATGTTATGTCCAGGCGCTGAGCGTGTACAGGTCATTTATGAGCATACAGCTCATTTGCAGACCACTTATTACACCCATCCATCTCATGGCCTCTCCCTGGCGTTGTCAATACACAATAGCTGCTTTTCTAGTTCTACCAAGATCCTCATTCCCAATGCATTTGAGCATCTCAGTGATATTAATGAACATATCTTCACAATGTTCCCGTGAGGAGCCCAGATATTATCACCGTTTACAGAGGACTTGCCTATGGTTATACAATCTGTGGCAGAACTGGGAAGGAGACCAAGAAATCTGGTGCTTTAGCCCAGTGCATTAACCACAGTGCTCTTCCTCTGCTCCCTTTTATGAGCTGGACACCTGTTTGCTGGTTGAGGACCACCAAATAGCTATCACATGGTAATAAACATTTACAGTCCTGACAGACCTGAGCTGGATTTGAACCAGCACCTTAGAGGTGCAAAAGCCTCATGTACAGCCTGTTACTGGTCCCTTGAGCTAGGTATTTCTGTGGTGAAAGGTTTGTTACCCAATGTAAACAAGAGCTGGAGATGCCAGCAGTCTCCAAAAGCAGGTATTACCATGTACTCAGCATTATTTGGGTTAAATGAAGAATTCATATGGTAAGGACGTGCATCTGTATGTGTGTGTGCATGTTCTTTTTTTTTTTTCTTCCCAAGGAAACACTAGAAATCAACCTTAAGGATATGAACTTAGTTTAAATGTCAGCTGAAAAACAGCTGCTGAAAAGAGATATAATCCATAAGCCAAAAAAGCGGGGCTGGGAGGAAGTTGAAATGAGAGATATTTAGTTTGCTAATGCTCCTGTGTGAGGATAAAAGGGTGAGATGTGGGGAATCTTCTCTGGCACAAGGTCCTGCTAAGTGTTCTGGAAGATTCGGGTTAGCAGAATATGATCTCCCCATATGGCAGGTTTGAAAAAGTGGTGAAAAGTCCAAGCATATGCAGCAGTGAGGTAACAGTGCCAGAAGGGTCAGGCACCTGTGACTTTCTAGCCACATTAAGTTCTTCAGAAGCTGCTTTTTGACTTAACAGAGCAGAATTTTCCATCACATATGTGTAAAACATTTCATCCATTACAGGTTTCTTGGCTCTTCTGGGTTGATTTTGTTCATGTGTGGGGAAATTTCAAGGAAACAAAACAACAACAAAAAAGCATCTGAAACACATTTCTTCTCCTGTTTCAAAATTTATCACTCATCCCCCTGAAGCATAAGACTTGTCTTGCATTTAAACGGTCAGTTTTTCAGTGCTGCCATTTGTTATGTGTCTGAATGCTGCTTAGCACAATTAACACACAGGGCTGCAGGAACCTTCACCTATCAGTAGGCATCTTAGGTAGTGCTATAATACAAAGCCACTAATAAATCACTGCCTTGTCTCCACTCTAAAACTTTACAGAGACAATGTGTGAACTCTAGCCACAGGCAAAAAAAACTCAACTGCCTATCCCTCCTCATATAAAAATGACTTAGAGCAGAGTTTTCCCCAGATAGCTATAATCTACAAATAATCCTCACTTGCTATGACAAAAATGACAGAGAAAATATTCACTATTGCACTGCAGCTGACTCTTTTACCTTGCACTGTACTTGAGGAGGAAAGAAAGGAGACAATACAGGGGCTCCAGCCAGCTATGTGGGGCTCAGAGCTCCCCACAGACCTCAGGAGAGAATGAAAACGCAGCCTCTGAAGAGCCCTGGCAGATCTGGGATTACATTTGTGGCCACCAAAGGATGGTACTGCAGTCTCCAAAGTGGGTTCAAAGGCAGAATTCCTCATCCTAGACAACCTCAGATCAATGTTCAGGTGATAAATGGGCAAGCACAAGCAATAACACTAAAACACCTTAAAAATTAGGATATCTGACTTCATAGTGCATATATTACTCCCACAATAGGTGTAGGAAGAGAGGACCTGATACCACTGAGCCTAAATCCTAACCTTTTGAAATTCATCCCTATGTAAAAGTAAAGGTAAAGCTTATCACCATTTTTCTGGTACTAGGGATTAAATTATCTTGTTGTGCCTATCCTTTGAGCTTGTACATGATATTCCTGTCATCCAGAATAAGCAAGGATGATGATGGTGTCTTGGCACATCACCACTTGCCCTCACCACAATCACCTCTCTGCATGTAATTAGTCCATTGATAGCTCCCCTCAAGATAGCAAATTTTGAAAATTGAATTTTGAAATTGTTCCTTAGTTTCAGGAACATGCGAGAAATAAAAGCTGCTGCTAAATGAGGTGAACTCCCCTCTCATCAACTCCTTCCTGCATTTCTAGCTGTATTTTATCCTGAACTGTATCACAAAATGGGGTGCCTTAACACATCATAACAGATTCTTTAAGCCAGTCTAGGCAATGTCACAGGCATCAGGACGCTTGCATTAATCTTTTATCATTAATATTTTCCCCTGCCATGACTGTGACCACGTTGTACCATCACCACCCACAAATCAAGATCTTGTACAAAATTCCCTCTGATACCAAACCTCATTGCAGCTGGTGGAGATTGGTTTGCTGTCATTACATCTTTGGGGACAATGAACATCAGAGAGGACCTGTGCCACAAATGACCCTTTCCATCCATTGCAGCACACACTGGACATGCACCAGTGCAGACTCTCTCCTGCAGCAGATGTAAAGTAAAACCCACAGACTTGTGATCTGATATCACCTACATGCCCAGCAGCACGACAGGGAGCCACCACACCACTGAGGGAATGGGGTGAGCCAACCTATACCCCACTCCACCCAGCATTTAACCCACACAGCTGCCTCAGCCTGGGGCAGGCCAGAATTAGGGCCGTTCTCTGGCGGTTGCTGTTGTTTGTGACAACACCAGCAAAGCATCACAAGTGGATACTATCAAGGATTACTATTTGTGTATTAGTGAGTCACAATATGCCAGATTCATAAGAGCCAGATGTCACAGCTGACCCAGACAAGGCACTCAGACAGATCCCACGCGTTTCATGTGTCAGCCTTATATCCATTCATAAAACAGCTCCTTCCCAAAATATAGGTCTTGGGAAAATTTAAGATCATTGTGCAATTCTAAGTCAAATATCAATCAGTTTCTTGGGTTTATTTTTCCCCTTTTTTTTTTTTTTTTTTAACAGTGGTTGAAAGAAAGGAGGGGCAGGAAATTACGTCCATCACAGAGGAGGATATAAAAAATGAAAAATATGGGTAGTCAGGCTTGGAAAAATAACTTTTTTTCCCCTGCTTTTCAAAATGTTACAGCTATAGAAACAATCTCCCGGACAAAGTCAGACAGATGTTTTTTTCTCCCCCCTTCCCTCCCTTTTTTTGGATGGAGTGACTTTCTCAAGAGCACAGCTGAAAAACCTTTGGAAAAAAAAACACACACACAGTCTCAGGCGTTGGAGGTGTCTGGGGCTGAGGATTACAGAAGTTCAAATTGGCTCCCCCTGTCAAAATTACAGCTGCACAAAAGATGGTACAGCATATCAGCCCAGGGCTCAAAAGGACTTTTTCCGGTTCTCAAGAACGATGCAGGTCTTGAGAAAACGCAGCTGTGCTGCAAACAGCCAGGCTCCACTGGCCCAGCCAGGGCCTGCCCCCCCCACCCCCTGCCCCCAGACAAATTAATAAGGATGCCAACCTGCTAAAGGATGTGATTAAAGAATACCTCCCTGTGTGCATTTATCATTTAGGGAAGATTTACTGCCAGGGCATACCCTTTGTGACTTCTTATAATATGTTTTCTTAATTTTCATATTTCCCTCTTAGGACTTGAAATTTAATATCTATTCCAGCAAACAGAGTTCTTGCTCCCTTGCCCTCTCTGTTTCGCTCTCCCTCTCCTTCCAGTGTATTATCTTTGTCCATTGCCCAGATGAAGTGGGCTGATTAAAATTTATGTGCATTGTCACTGAGGTGCTGTTTTCACTGTACAAATGTGTTACAAGGCTGTTGCACTACTCAAGCCCACGCCACCAGGGTGACCCTGCTAATCTCAAACTGCAGCCCTTGTCAGGTGATGACTGCTGAGGGATCCCTTTACAAGCTGCACCACACCATGGTTTCATGGTTATGTGTCTGTGTGTGTCTGTTGGTGTAAGGTTCCCATGTGTTGCACTTGGATGCCTCAGCATCCACCAGTCAAATGCAGGTGGAGCATGCTGTCTACACACAGCATGGATATTCTCAGTACAATTTGCCAGATATTTTTGCCTACATGTTTTAAATGCCACATTTAACCTTCTTTTTCCTTAAAAAACAGAGGATTGACTGATTGCAGAGAGCCAGCTACATACCTGGTTTAGCAACTCCTGGACAGATACAGCTGTATAACATGGTCCAACTGTTGCACATGCTGCTGTCTAGTGCATGAGGGCAACACAATCTCCTTCTAGCAAAGGCTCACTACTTCAGCTACAAATCATGCTTAGGTCCTCAGAAACTATTAAGAAAATGTAAATTATACCCTTCAATAGGAAAGGCAACTAAACTATTCACTTAAAATCACCATTTTCACCTCTGGACAAATGGTAGCAGCCCTGAGAACACAAAGATCCTACTGATCAGTCACTAGCTGCTCAAAACTTTTAGTCTGATTATCTCCTACAAATTCTGTTTCTGTACAGTAAGTTTTAAAGGAAATCTCTGTGACAGATATGACAGCACCTGTAAATTTTGTATTCTTTCCTTAATGTCTGTTTAGGTACAAAAAAACCTTTCTTCCTCTGAAGATTTTCTTTCCAAACTACGACCATTCCTTGTAGTACATTCTGCCAAGAATCAACTAACTACTATTGCCTTCCTTCCTTCTCCCTCAGTAGAACCAATTATGCTGCTAAAAAAAAAAATAAATCACCCTCCTTCCCCACTCATCTAATCACATTCTTCTCTTCAAATCGTGCTTTCTGCTTTCCTATACTCCCAGGAATTTTCTAATGCTTCCATGATAATATCCACTTCTTCTTGTATCCCTCTTCTCCCTTATTTCTGTTCCCTGCCTACCTGCCTAAAATTGCTCTCCAAGACCCTTCTGATGTCTTTGACATCTTGTTCCTGCCTTTGAGCTCCTCCTGACAACATGGAGCTGTTTCCCATCTAGCCAATCACCAAATGGTCATCACTTTCTCACTCTTACTTCTGGGAGGTATATCAGCCTAGAAAGAGGCTGTGTAAGCCACGGCTATCTATAGGGGTATATTTTATATATAAAATATTAGGCTGCTCTCAGACTAGGTCATCTTCCTGATAACAGACACATTATCTGAACATCATTTCCTCCTGAGATTTAAAACGCTATTTTAGATTATTTGTAACTAGTTAAAAACTGGTTATGTACACAACTTTTCATTTTGCAGGAGAATATGTCTCATTCCATTCATGGGTGGTAGTAAAGCTTAAAACATGCGACTAGATATACTGTGCCACCTTCAGCAAGTCACTTTATTTTTCACTCTACTTTGACTCCCTCTGTAAAGCAGATGAAGAACATCTTTTCTCCAAGTCAGTGCTTGGATGAGACATCTTATCAATGACCTTTATCAGTTCAGTCCATTTATAAATTCTTTAGACACTTAGTATATCAAGGTACATTGACAGGTACAATAAAATCTTAAATCTCAGTCAGTACTACTGTACCATATCTATAATAAAAATGCTATGAAAATTAATTATTTTTTTCCAGTGCTCTGAGCAAGGAAAACACTGCATTAGTGCCAATAAGGTGCTTTGTTTGCTTTTGGTCAGGGCTGGTCTGAAGCAGGAGTAATAGTAAAATGTGTTGAATAAATCATTCCCCAGGAATTGTTTAGTCAGATTCAGTATTATTACGGAGTCAACTACATACAATTAAATATATTAAAGCATTTACAGTCTTTATTTCAAATTATATATTCTGGATTACTCTCAAAACATTCTCAAATTCATACCATTGTGTTTTACAGTAGCTATATTGTATAAAGCATACATTAAGTAGACTCCATAATATAGCAACAGTATTTTCCATCAAGTGATACTGAGGAGCATATTGCACAAGGTATATATTTTTCTTTTTTTCCCAAAAAATTATTATCCTGAATAAAAAACTCTTGGAGACACTTGGAAAAAAAACGGGAATTTTCTACTTTTGGTCACTCAGCTTGAAACATAGGCCAACATTCTCCAGCATAATTTTTTCTTCTTGCTTTCTGAGGAGATAGAGGATTAAATCTGATGTTTATTGAATTTGTAGATTATTAACACTAGTTATACCCACGGATCACGTTTACAGATTCCCCCACTGCTTTCCTTTTAAGCTTTGTGTATAATTCATTTCTCATGGAAGTGGGGAGGAGAAAAATCTGATATCACTGACTCAAGTCAAAATAGTAGCAACAGATGCTGTGCTAGCTTCTATTCGAATCTTTGCCAGTACTTCTGATTCAGTTTCTTATATCCTCTCCTGTACCGAGTCTTATCTCTTTCCTGATTAGATCAGCAATTGTCTTCCAGTCCAAATTATGTAGGAGAGTGCTGTAGTGTGCCAAATGTCCTTAGTTGCCAAATAAAAGGACCTCTTAAAAAAAGTAAAATTATGAAGCCCAAACCCTTCACTCTTCTCCATGACCTGCTAGCAGGTGTCTCAAAGCAGAAGCATATCAACAGTGGTATTCTAACAGGGCTGGTCCCCATTGTATAGAGCTATGCTGTGTGTATGCATGGAGAAGACCTTTTATAAGCCTATTGCATGAAGCAGGGCCTAAAGCAGAAGTGCTAGATTTCACATTTATCTCTTACACCAATGCAAACCATGCTACTAGCATGCTAGTACACTTAACGTATAGCAAAGTGCTACCAGGTCAAAATAATTTTATTTTATCTTGCTGTAAAGCTGTAGATAGGGAACTGCAGGCTCAGCACCACTCTTCTCTATTCATCATCCATGGTCTCTCTTATACCATGATTGGGAACTTTACACTGGCATTTTACAGGATTACTGAAATGTATGCCCTCTTAGCCTTAAACGCTGCACCCTTCCTTCTATTTTGTTTTCAGTGCCATATAATTTGCCAAGCTGATCACTTGCCCTGAATAAGGCAGAGATGTAGGAAGAAACAAGCGGCACGTGATCACATAGTTAAAGCCTATGTTAATGTGTATATTCATGGTGTACATGGGGACAAATGAGGGCAGGAGAGGCTGCTTTAATATTCTACTTTCTTTAGTTACCCAGATTCAAAGAGCACCAAGTCTAACACAGTCATACTCATTCTCAGGATTCATTTAGGGAAAAGACACTGTAGCATATGCTCACTGTCACATACTGAGGAGACTAGCACTTTACAGGCTTTTGCTAGAATTATCATGATAGAGATTATGGATGCAAAACTAAATTATCCAAAGTCAGTTTCTCTTTAGTAACCACCCCCAGAAACACTATCAATACATTATAAATGTATTATAGCTTATTCTTCTTTCACTTAGTAGTAAACACCTCAGCCTTGAATTACATTACCACCATTTACACAAAGGCCCACCATCGATACATGCTAGGCTGTTACTCTATAGAAGCCTCCTTTATTTGGAAAACAAAGTTAACAGATTTTAAACTAGTTAGAGAAAGCAAAAGTTCATCTTTGATTCAAGAAAAAAGAAATTTAATATTAATACTTCTGTGTCCACACTCAGCTAGCCCCTCTCCTTAGCCACTCCACATGGGAGTATTATTTTCTTGGCCCCACTCCAGGTAGGATGAAGAAAACACACTACCTTATTTTATTGGTTACCTGTGACATTATGTATGTGGTTTCTTACATCTTCTTGTAAAGGGCATGGGTCCTGTCAAAGATGACATGGTACTAATGTGGCTTGATAATGTATAGCAATTACAGTGTTCTGAAAAATGTTGAAATCCAAAAATGGTCAAAGTCCCCAGAATATACTGCAATGTTCACAGCAACGGAAGTTTAAATACTCTTTGTCTTTTGGATCTGCACAGAACTGGCAGGTACCATAAGCCTCACCTTAAGCAGAATAACTTACAGCAAAGCTTAACTATTTAAAGACAGATCACAACAATAAAAAGCGAGAAAAAAAAAAATCAAATCAACCTTTCATGTTGAATGTGCCTGTGTGTTTTATCTTCCAGCATTGCCACAAAGAACCTCTGTTAAAAGATAAAAGATAAATTAGAAGACAAAATCTTCAGGAATTCACTTATTGGATGATTTTTAAACAGGACAATTTAATTCTCATCAGCTCCTATTCCTGTAGACTTGCTAATACAGCTCCCACCCTGCTGCTTACCACAGCTAAGACTGCATCAATATGCCTATTATAAATGTCATATTTCCAGTACTTACAGCTCAGCTGTTGGTATTTTCCTTTGGACTAGCCATGGAAATTCAAGCCTATAACCCACAAGCATGTATAAATGCTCCATTTACTCACAGAAATCCTCTCCTGCCAGCTACCTAAACAGAAAGCTTTAGGAACAACAGCTAAAAATGAGTCCCTACAATATCAGTTTTAACCACCTGTTACTGCAGGCAGTTTCAAAGTATAATCCTGAACATGACAATAGATCAGGCTACAATATAGTCTGATTTGATGCAATACAATATATTTTTGAACTTTCCAAAATTGTTGTTTAGCAGTAGTGTTTTAAAATACCTACGATCACGTCAGCAGATGATAGCTCACAACAGTTCCAAAGGAGAGTGGTAGGAAACCAGCCTTTGACTCAAGAGCTTTTAGATTAATTTGTGCTGTGGTCACCCATGTAGCCACAGCAAATTCACAGTGGTCACAGTTGCCAGAGTTATAAAACAACAGTTATAAAAAGTGAGCTTTTACACGGTGGTTGCACACAAAGTCCCTGGTGGCCACGTTTGGGAATTGCTGGTTTAGCAAATGCAGCCCTTTAAGAGCCTCAGTTCTTTGATTCAAAGACAAATTCACTTGGACAAGTCATCTTTGCTTGCCATACTTGCTTAACTTGCCAGTTCCTCCCTCAACTCAGCACCTCCCTGTGAGCAGTTCTGTGGGGTGAGATTTTTCCATCAGTGAGTGGAACTGATGGCAAGCCTAAACACTGCACAAGCACATGTAGAAAATGAAAAGCGGCCTTTGGAGTTAAATATTTTCTAACTTTGTACCAGTTTTTCCCCTCTTCATTTGACTGTTCTTGGAAAAATCAGTGCTTGTATGAAAAGCACAGTTCTTAGTTGAATCCAAACTGGTTCCACTCAAGAACAAGTAGTACAAGCTTTCTAATAGGACCTCACAGATGTAGTTCAGCACTGACCTTCATATCCCTCCCTGTGGATGGGAAAATAAAGAAATATCGCACAGCAGTGTGTCAACTGGTATCATTTTGGCATCCACCTCAAGAACGTTGTGAGTGCCAGGACTGATGCCTAAGAGGCTTCTGTAATCCATTAAATGCACATTCTCAAATGACCTTTTGCTACTAGAGAAAATTCACTAAAAAAAAGTGGAAAAAAAAGTGAAAAAAAGTGATCCCTGACTACTCAGTCCTGGACCTTGTCATTGTGACTCTCACTGTAATGGCATTTAATGCCATTTCATACCAAATGTTGTGACAGAGTTTATCATTACAGTCACTTTTCCAGGACTGAGCCATCAATGCATTTCAGCAGTTGCCTTTTCTCATAGAACAAATTATCACCAAAAATGCAAAGTATTTCCCTCTTCCAGTAACAGATGGTCCTGAGACAACAGAGAACTGACTCTTATCAATAACACTCTCAGCTACACAGGAAAAAAAGAAAGCTTCCTGAGCTACAGTGTAAAGTACCATTTACTGCCACAAGGGAATGCCTGGTGAGGCCAGAGCTCCTAGAGCATGCTGGCTCAAAACAGCAGATACAAGATCCTGGGGGGCCAATTCATGATGATTTTTCCAACCTATGGAATGTTTCCATGGGGAGAGAGTGGGAAAGAAGGAATGTGATTGTGAGTTAAAAAGCATTGTTGTAATCTGAAGGGGAGATAGGGCTTTTAGCTGATGGTGGAAAGGTGAAGGACTCGGGTGCCTTGCCCTGGGAGTGGCATGACTGAAGGAGCACTCCTGAGTTGCAGGGAATCCAGCCAAGGTACAGCTCGAGTGCATGATAACTGAATACACTGCAGAAGTAGCAAGGACTCTGATAAATGAAGAAAATGCTTTTCCCAGCAGCCCCCTAATGAAGGTGCTTGCAATAAAAAGGGGGAAAATGGGAAGAAGAGGAGGAGGAGTAGGCACTCTTTCTCATTAAATCCTTCCTTAGGCTGCCAACTACACACCCACACTCTAACTGCCTATTTATTTGCCATGGCTGGGTGGTTTAACTACATAGAGAAAAAGAACCAGCACGGAAAACCCAGGGCCTTTACTTGAATGTTGTCTGCATGGACCACCAAAGCTCTAACCCAACACATGCCTGTCTTTGCATTGACCCTTGCCAAGCATGGTAGTCCCAGAGACCGCAGTGTAAAAAATATGTGATGTTAACATCAGTACAAGAAATATGGTTATTATTAGTGGGATTTTACCCTCTTTTGTATTTCACACTCCAAAACACTTCCTTTCCCTTTGAAGCAGGAGCAGTTCCTCCTGTCCTGCTTACACAAACACATCCTTGCTTTAATTCCATTCACAGAAAAAGGGAAAGAAAAAGCACTGAACTCTGTTGAATTAGAAAGAAAATGTGGTTTTTTTCTTCTCATGGGAAAGGTCTAAAATTTTTCAGCTAGCCCAAATACATTCTATCAAACATTCTATCTATAGTCAAACTTTTTAGAAGAATCTAAAAGTTTTTCTTCCAAGTAGTTATTCTAAATTGAGAGTCTGCTCTGTTTCTAAATCAGATACACAAGTGCTATCAGAATTAAGTTATACCTTTCAATATGCCCACACTTGAGACAAATCTGAAGTTCCTGTTAGTCTCCTCTCTCCTACCCCCTAAATTTCTTTTTCTCTGACAGGTAGAAAATCAGCTTAGTAAAAAATCTGCAGATTTTCTTATATTTTGATACTTATAGGAAAGAAATCTTTTATGTAACTGGCTTTAAAGCATACCCATTTCTAGTAACTTTCTCCAGTAGAAATAATGTTTGTGTCTAAGCTGAATTCAAAATGGAGGGCAGATCATCCGTGGAAAATCTCCCCTCTTAGTTCTATAAAACAACTTTAAAAAGTAATTATCTGGGTTCACTGTAGGTTAGTCCCCGAGTTCTAAATGAACACCCCTGGGCTGAGCATGACTGCAGCTTATTTTTAGGTACCTGACCCTCCTAATCCAAAGAGCACCTCTCAGTTAGTTACCTGAACTTCCTATTTTATGGATGGAGAGACTTGTGTCATGGTGGAATTCACCATAACCCACACAATAACAAAAAGAAGTTACAAAAATTAGCTGTGACAGCTACTTGTTACATATGCCTTTATAAAGGGCAGTGTAAAGACCTACCTGGACAGCTACTGAGCCTGCAAGGTGCATTAGTAAGCAAGAAGGTCTCAAATTACATGGAAGTTTTTAGGATGGAATAGATAGGCAGGGATCAAAGTATGAAACAGCAGCTTCTTGTGACCAGCTAACACTTGCTGCTACTAGGAAAATCACCATGTTGGCTAAAAACAACCAACCAACATTGTTCATAGGAGAGGTGCATAAACCTTTTAAAAATTCTATTATGTCTGATATCACTACTTTAAGTTCTCTATAATTTAAAAAAAAGTTATCAACTTTTTTTTATTTTAATCAAATTTTGATCTTATTTTTTAGTTTTGGTTTGTTGGATTATTTTAAATTTAACAGTCCTTTGTCACTCAATAAGCTCACTTTTGGGAATTGGTCTAGCTTTGGTCAGCAAAAGCTACCCGCATGCTAATTAATGGGAAATGCTCAATATTGGAAACAGTTGTTTAATTTATTTGACTTCACCTGATGGACTATTCCCTTATTTCTTAAAATGCTTTCTACTAATACCATCTTCAATTCACTAAAAAAGTGGAAGAAACTAATTGTTTCTTCCCTAACTTAGGGAAGACCTAAGTTAATTCACTTTTCACATTGATAAAGGAATGGAGACCCCATCCATTCACAAGAGGCTGTATTCTGATCTTTGCCAGTATCCAACACCAAAATATCTTCAGATGCCTTCAAAGCCCAAGGGAAGAGAAAGAGGTATCTTGTTACAGACCAGAATTAAAGCCCCTAAGGCTGAAGATGGAAACATTCATGTTATCCCTAGCAGTTAGCTTCCACCTGCACTTGTGTCAGAGACTGGATTCGTACCTCACCAGATTGTTTGATTGATGGGTCAAATAAACCATGTTGTCTGTTTGTGTGGCAAGGGATGAAGGGCTAGGCCTAGGCCTGGAGCCAACATAGTTGTGCCCATGAAGAGCACATGACAGGGAAAATCATGTGGCTGGTCTATTAATCAATAAGGCTGCCTGGCGGCCTGCCCACACACTCTGGAACCTCTAAGTGGCTGTGGCACCTCTCACTTTGGCTGGGGGGACAGTAAGTGGCAGTGAGACAAAGGTCCTTCTTGGGGATAGTGGCCACAATAACCGGAGTCTATGAATAGACACACATAAGGTCTCATTGGTCTCTGCTCTCCCGACCTGTCAACATGTGATCTCCAGAGTGGTCTCTCTCCTCTCTTTCTCACTTTATTCTTTCTTCTCTTAATCTCTCTTCCTTTACTTCTGTGGGAAACTTGTCTGTATTTCACTTCAGTTTATGGGTATTTCACTTAAACTTGTGTTTGCTAGGTGTAACAAAGGTTCCCTTACTATAGCAATGCTTGCTAGTTTCGGTATCCTGTTGTAATGGTTTTGTGAAGTTGCATGTTATTTCTGTTAACCCCTTTTTGCCTAAACCCCTATTTTCTCACCAAATTAAAAGAAACCTCTTAGAGAAAAACGTGTAGTTTTTCTCCAGGTTTGAACTCCACAGTATCAAAGAATCAAAGACTTTGCAAGGGTTTGTGTGGGTCAAATTGCTTTAAGTCTAAAATTAACCTGTACACCCAGTAAGAGCCTGAAGCTCCTAAACCAGGTTGTAACAACTTGTACCTAGGAATAAATGCACACAGAGTTTACCAACTTGCCTCATACAGAGTATTAGCTCACTTCCAGTCACAAAATACATAAATTTGTTCCCTTTGTATTTACTGCTATATCATTGAAGATAGTTGTTGTGAATCCCATTTTGGAGCATTGTTCCCTCTAGCAGCACATACAGCCTCAACTCTTAACTCCAGGTTGAGTCAGCAGTACCAAGACGCCTAAAAATTAGAAGTCCCTTGATGGCTTTAGCTCATAGCACTCAGAAGTACAGTTAAAACCATGGCAGCGATGAGGATTTAGGCATCCCTGATGATAAACAGTGAAAAGGGGGTTATAAAAATTTCTTAGAGATTGTTGAGATAAATTTTTTATTGTCTGGAAGGTGCTCAGATAGCCTGGAAGAGAAGCAGGATAAATTTACATATTAAACACATTATATTTTGAAAAATCAAGCAATAAATCTCTCTAGATCTGAAAACAAGCAGCTTGGCTCAAATGTGGGATGTTGGAGATGCTTAAACTATACAGATCAGTTTTTCCGTCTAAATGTTCTTTCTATATATTTAATCTAACTAGTTTTCCTGTTATTGTGCTCAGGTTGCACTTGGTAATGTACACAGTAATTGAACTCATCAGTAGCATATATTGTATATAGAGCTTCTCTTTTCTATCTGTCATATACCAGCAGTACACACATTTATCTTAGATCTCAATCCAGTCAGAAAGGCAAGACAACCTGTAAATATAGGTTTTAATGTCCACAATCCTGCTAGCATTGATACCAATATATAAACTTGTGTTGTCGTACCTCCTTCCAAAAAAACAGCTAGAGCTGATGCAATAAAAGCAATTCACAAAAAAACATTTTCAGCCACTAAATATTTTCAGCACAATAATGAAAAGTACCTAAAACACTTTTAGTAGTTCTTCAGTAGTTGACGGACTTATCTGTCCTTAATTTAAGGATGTGGCATCATATTTGCTTTGGAACAACCCTTTTCAGGTTCATGCCCTGGGTGAATGACAGAGAGAGTGCTAAACTGGATTCTGCTGCTCTACACAACCACCTGAAAACAAAAACAATAAGAGATGGTTAAATTATAATCCTGTGTAGTTATTGTTGTCAGGCTGTCTGCCATACAACACAAAGTACATAGCTTGCTTTGGTCAACCCACTGAGGGTGGTTACCCTAGTTTCTCTAACTGTGTTGAATGTCTTGTTTATTTACTTTCGCAGAGCCATAATAGGTCTCTGCCCTGTACCATAATGGGTGTCCTAATATAAGTTATCAGGAGAACGGTGAGAGGGAGGAGGATGTGTAGGATTACACTAAGGCACATGAAAAGAAGTTGCTATAATTCAGGAGGGGGAAAAAAGGGTTTTTTAGCAAATACTCTTGCTTCGCATCTCCTTGGGTCCATAAGGGAAAACATTTCCTACCAAAAATAGTAGCTGGACTGAAAAGGTACCATTCTATCTGAGGGTATAAAATGAGGTGTGAATTATTGAAAAAGGCAACTAAAACTCTGTTGGCCAGAAAAAAGCCAGCATATCATACTAGAAGGCCAAGGGTTAATCTGGTGGGAAATACAACATACATGCCTTGGGAAAAAGATTTGAACAGCAGAATACCTAAATGATGAAGTGAAAATCTGGTAGCTGCGCCCCCAACAACCTACTGAGTACAAGAATATTGGTATAGTATTTCCATTTACAGCTTAGAGTTCTTCTTGTGGTTTTTTTGTAAATGACCCCCTTAAGCGCTTCTACTCTCTTCATGTTCCCAGGCCAGAAATAGAGTAGAAGCATCATCTTCTGGCCATCAGATTTCTGTCTTAAGAGAAACTAAGCAGCTACATATACAAATAAGCAAGTGCACACATAAAACTAGGGAGATATTGCATCTAAACACACTGTGGAACTATGCATTTATGCTGTCCTTGTGACAGCTTTGGTGTCTACCTTTTATGCATTAATCTAGCTCTTGTGACACTGGGACTGAGTTAAGCATGATTTCCTCTTGATCAGGTGCTTCTGAGTTTCGATGAACAGTGTTTCAGGCCCAGAGATAAGCCATACAGATATTTTTAAGTATGCTGTGTAGACACAAGTGCTTAAGAGTAGGAACATATCTAAATACATCATTTTAATAGGATATGTGGACAGAGAGCATTACTAATTGGGGTGTTCTATTTTTTATATCACCTGTGGAAATGCAAGCAGTTACTCTCAGGCATCAGGAGTACTCAGGGTTTTGACTGGGTACCACTTGGAAAACAGTTTCTTTCAGGTCAAAATTTAGACAATGAAACTAATACATTTCCTTGGAAAGCCAAAACCTCTTCTAGCATCTGTACAGAGAGAACCACACAGTTGCCCCAGAGCTAGCAGTAGCTGCAATGGATAGGCATACAGGGAACTGGCAAGTGAATGTTATACATACTGCTGCCTGTGGTTGTGAGAGAATTAAAAGCATTTGCTGTGATGACATTTTCATTAACAAGTTTCCACTTTGTTCACAAGGGAATATAAACCAGTTGTCTTCACTGGAAGAATCGCATCGTGTGATCAGGAAAACATTGGAAAGGAATAGACATAACATGGATGAATTTAATTTTAGAAAAGTTACATAAAGTCTGTGGGATGTTAATGGGAGAGGCTATTCAGATTCTTTCCTCTTCTTGAAAGGAAAAATCTCCCTATGATGTAGGTTTGAGGCTCTGGAATGGACACGCATTTATCCCAATGCAATTGATATAACAGACTCAGAGAGGGAGGACTGTAACAGGAGACAGGCAGTGGTGGTGTCCCCGAGACAACCGGGGGAGAATGCAGCAACAACCTGGTGACAGATCCATTAGCGTCTGGTTGTGCCACAGAGAGAGGCAAGCGGGACAGCAGCTGTCACAAAGCCAAGAACAGAGCAAGGGAAGGATGACCTGCAGCAAAAGCTCATCTGTGTATTGGGAGGAAAGAGGTCAAGAGTTTGATGAGCTACATGGCTTGAAGTGAAGGCATGTTAATGTTATTGAAATAGTTACTTTAGAAGAAGGTTTTCAATGGCAGAAAGAAGGAATCGGTTGTTAATCACATTAATTTTCATCTGCCTTCTCCAAGGACATTTTGTAAACAAAAGAAATTAATTTCTAATTCCATGGCAAAGAATTCAGTTATGCTCATTTTCATTGTCTAGAAGCTGACACTGCAAATAGATGCTTTAACCCTCCCCACTTGCTCCAAGGCTAGAGAAAACAGGGAACATGACATGATTTATTAGAAAATTCTGACTAACACAAAGCTGCAAGGTGCATTCATGAAATCTGCTTACTCTGGAGGTTGCATTAGAAAAAAAAAGAAAAAAAAAGAAAAGATGAGAAATCTGGAGGAGAGTTTTTTTCCTTGGGGGTGGTCTGACTAAGAAGTGACTAAGAGTTCTAAAGGAGAAATTATAGTAAGCAAAAGACCATCCTAGGGTATCTGCAAGCAACTGACATAAGTGTAACTTTTAGTTGGGCAGATGACTAACATGCACATCACTAAGCACTTTGGATGGCATGGCTTTTCAGGTCAACTCGTGGTGTGTAGGCTCACACTCTGGAAATCTCCATGAAAATTATGAAGTTAATGAAGGATATGCAGGCAGAGGAAGCAATAAAAGTTCAGGAGTAGAATGATAGGGAGTGATAGTGATATAAATCTAATTGGGTTGTATGATACATTGCTGTCCTAGTGAGGCAAGAAGTTCACATACTCTGAAAGATAGCAAACTTCAATAAAATTCAGAACTCTCACAAGATATGGCAGATCTGGGGGAGATAATACACGGTATGCTCATGTTTCAGGCTGCTGTGTGTGATTTATGAATCTGAAGGGATGGCTTGCACTAAGAAAATTGCCCTCATGGTTTATATGAGTTCAGTACCACACTAGATATGCTTTTAGTTGTGGATTTTCCATACCATTTCGTCATTCATGTCACCTAAACTGATAGGATGTTCCTTATTTATGGTGTCTTTAAACCTAATATAACAGGGAAATGAAGACAATAATTTTAGTTGTTTATAACCAAGACTGATTGTGAAACAAGAAAACATACCCCTAACTTTTTCTCCTGGCATACTTTTGTGCAGGAAGATGCATTAG